>LOJH01012730.1:12165-25368 GCA_001685095.1 Ellobius talpinus
TATATATATATATATGAAAGCATAAAAATCGTGGTCCTTCAAAATCAACACAAATATGCCAGTGTGAGACTCATTAAACATGAAGTGTTCATAGAGAGAAAGAATAAAGACTTCTCAGTAAGGATTTCTTTTCCTGTAGTGAAATACCACGACCAAAGCAACCTGGGGAGGTAATGATTTATTTGGCCTACACTACTTACATATCATTCCAAAGAACTCAGTACAATAACTCAACTTAAACAGGCCAGGAACCTAGAGACAGGGAGCTGATCCAGAGGCCATGGAGAAGTGATACTTACGGGCTTGCTCCTCATGGCTTGCTCAACCTGTTATTGATAGAACTCAGCACCACCAGCCCAGGGGTGATGTCACTCACAATAGGCTAGACACTCCCTCATCAATAACTAATTAAGAAATTACCCAACAGGCTTGTCAGTCTATGGGCAGATATTATGGAAGCATTTTAATTAGTTGAGGATCCCTGCTCTCTGAGAATTCTAGCCTGTGTCAACTTGACATAAAACACAGCTGACACAGGACTGGCTAATAGAACACCACAATAAAAAGAAAGAAGGGTGGGAGAATGGATTAGATACTGTGTCCAAGAATTGGTTAAAATAACCCATTTGGAATATGGTAATGGTTAATCATCTCGGACCCAGAGCTGAGGTTGCTCAAGTTTCAAAGTTATTTCCAAGATTTATGAGCTCTGTGCCATATTATAGGGCGATTGGTTACTCTCCAAAGATTATTGTCACCATTTCACTAGAAGATAGAACCTTGCTCTATCAGATTTACAACATGCGGAATATTTCATTATTTTCAACAGGTCTCATTGTTTTAAGTCCCCCTATAATATCTTTACCATAGAATAAGTCAGAAACCTGAAATGACTATATAGGGCCTTTGCCTTCTTTGATTTCTTAAAATAATCTCAAGTAGACTTCTTTGATCTTTTGTGCACCATGTATAGCAAGAATAGCTTCTTACTCTATTGGCCACTTAAATAAACAATAAGCAGAAATGTGCATACATCATAATCTATAACTTCCTAACACACTTTCCATGCACAGGATAGCTCTTCAGTGCAGATATGACATAAGAGGATTTGAGGTGTCAGAGCATAGTGGAAGCAAAGATAATGAGACACTCACAACTCTTTATCATAATCAAAATAACCTGCTTCCCTTATTCATTGTTTCTAGTTGAAAGATTTTAAATCCTTTAGAATATAATTACGTGGAGAATTTCATAATTTTTAGATATTCTAATACAACATAAACACATAGACCTGGTGCTTTTGAAACTGACTAATTGCTCAGAAATAGAATTGAAATAGTACAAATTTAAAAAGAAGTGATCAGTCACAAGTATGCAAAACTTTGTTTAGTTTATCAAAACCATATAATTATACATTGAGTATTACAATTACCTTGTAAATGATGAAGATATCAAAGTCATTGAGTGGTTTGAGAAGAACTTCTCAAAGAAAAATTTCTAGAAAATATTTCATAAAGCACAAACTAGACTAGAGAAAGAAATCTAAATTTTATCCTTAAAGAGTATGATATTCTATGAATCCACTGATATAATTAAATGAGACAACGACATTACAGACATAAAATGATAACATAGATGAAGTATCACTGAAATGAGGAAAAGAAATTAGATCAGAAACGTCATCTCCTAAAAGTTAATTACTTGATTTTCACCAAGGTTTCTACTACTCATTTGCAGATAATTGAACAAGGTCCAGGAAAAATATGCAAGCTTCTTCAAATTTTTATATCTAAAGTTATAACTCAATTCTAATTTAATTTCCAAAAGAAAATATTTCTCTGTCACTTCTTGAAATTGACAAATGGAAATTTATTACCAAGTTTTCAGTGTTTATTGAATATACCATTGTAGGTATTGGGTTAGGAAAATATGGTAAATGAGAAATTTGCTCATTATTTAAATAATGTGCTTTTCCATGGAGCACATATTTTATTCACTTTTCATTTTTTCAGTGCATTGAGTAATTGAATACTGAGTAATCTGAGTAAATGAATTCATATTAAATAATCACAATCACCTATCCAAAGAGAAAAATCTTTATAATTCAATATAATGGTACTCTTAGATGTGATTTCCAGCATGATACAGTAATTTTTTAAAAAATAAGTGTTCAAATGGAATGTAGACATCTGGTATATTTTTAAAGACTCAAATATATATCAATGGGAGGATAGTATGATGGCTTCATATTTGAGAGTACTTCCTGCATTTCCAAAAGACACACATCTAGTGGTTGACAATGACAATGTACCTCTAGCTCCAAGGGATCAGATGCCCTCTTTTGCACCCATGGACATGACATGACATGACACACATGACATACAATCACAATCACACAGACAAACACACACATACACATGAGCAAAAATGAAAGTAAATCTTAAATATATGTATATAATATATATACAGATCTTCTAAATGCAATTTAAACTGATAGATATATTTTTTATTTTTAATAACTAGTCATTAATGAGTCATGCTATGCAATAAACAGTAAAACAGTAACAATAATCGCAAATGAATTGCTAAGAAAAGGAAACATTTCATGCTTGACTCTTCACTTGTTTATGCAACCTGACTTTATTCATTGCATTGGTTCCCTAATTAAAACATCGTGGTGTTGCTACGCAGCCGTGGTGCATGCCTTTAATTTCAGCACTCGGGAGGCAGAGGCAGGTAGATCTCTGTGAGTTCGAGGCAAGCCTAGCCTACAAGAGCTTGTTCCAGGACAGCTAGGGCTGTTACACAAAGAAACCCTGTCTTGAAAAACAAAAACAAGCAAAAATAAAAAGGGAAAATATGGTGTTAAATAAAGTACAACTGGAATTGCAAAGCCACAGAGCACATCAGACTTGTAGTTCTCTCAGTTCCTTACTAACGTTTTTAATTCTCAGGATTCTGTATTTCTAACAGTTTTGTTGCTGTAACAAAATACCATAAAGCAACTAATGGACAAAGGGTTCACTTTGTCTTACTCTTCCAGAAGGCAAATATTCCATTCTACAGTGGGAGGGATGGCAGCAAGTGGCATATGTCATTGGCTTCCCAGGAAGCAGAGGAAAGACAGATCATGTAGGAAGGAAACATATCCAGGGAACATACATTAAACCCAAGAAGCCAGGAAAGAATTGTCAACAGACTGAGTAACAAAAGTCGGCCAACATGGGAGGCACTTGCATTTCTTAGGACAAAGAGAGTGACAGACAAAAATATGCTCCCTATGGAAGCTGAATTTTGCACAGAGAATGTAGGATAACATCTTCTCACGTATGAGTTTTATCAGTACCATCTGAATAAGGAAACTTTTCAACTCACCGATAATCCAGACAAAGGGGATATTGGCCATCTGTTTAATAAAATAAGCTGAAAAACATCGCTTGAGGTCCAGTGGGTACCTTTACCCACAGTTAAATCTGTCAGTATCCTGTTTGTAAGGGTAAGACCTGCGGATGTGAAGATGATGCTTCTGGAGGAGGATCCTACCTGTACCCCAGTGACTCTTTCCAGATATTGACTGAGGAAATGTGAGGCTTGAGGAGAGTTATTGTGCCCAGTTGAACCCGATGTGACTTTGATTCCAATATAAATGTCAAGGCCAGTTCACAGAGGACAGAATGTAAAAAGCCAAAGCACCATCCTCACAAATAATTTCACAAACAGGAGCAAAAAAAGCCAGGAAACCTACTGAGACTGAAATATTCCAGTTAAGGGTACACTGAGTGATGGTGTTCTTCATAAGAAAGCAATTATTAATAGTTCTTTCAGCACTGATCCATATAGTCATGTTTCCTATGGTGCCACCAAAAACGGGTGTGTGTGTGTGTGTGTGTGTGTGTGTGTGTTGTGCGCGCCTGAGCCTGCGCATCCTCGTGCTTCTGGCCGTTTGTTTTCTTGCTATTTAGTGAGACATTGGCCCTTTGCTTTCCTCACTGTTAGCAGACTCCATCTCTCTCTGTGCTTCGGCAGTATCCCTCTAGACTAGTTCTAACGTTTAATTATTTTGATTTGCTGCTCTTTTGTTTGTTTGGTTTTTTTATATAATCGTTCTTGTTTAGAGTAGTGCCTGCTTACTTTCCGACTTTGTTGATTTTATTTTATTAAGTAATAAGTCTACCTGAATCAAGTTAAAAACTAAAAACTTAAAAAAACAGGATTCTCATATTTCTTATAATTGCTTCTAGCAGCAGGTTTAATGTGTTATTAAGTCAATAGGAATTGAAACTCAAGAACGATTGACACTTTAATCTCATTTATTACTGTTTTCAAAGTCTGTGTCCAAGATTTCTTTAATTTTATGAGGCTCTGGAAAGTCAAGTAGGAATATTCTCTCCTTATTTTATCTGTGCAATCTTACATTGACTGAAAATGAAATTTATTCCATGGCAATGCTGAAGCACGCATGGGCAGCCCATATATGGAGGTTCTGTTGAACTTGTCCATAATGGGTTTCATGGTCTAAGTTGTTGAGGATGACTGACCAGGTCTCTTACTCAAGAGGGCACATCGGCTATGCAATCTAGCCTCTTAAATTCTCTAAGACAGAGAGTACTTCTTGGAAATCTCAATGTGACTCACATCACTCTCTTTTGCATTCTCACCTCATGCCAACTAAACTGATTATGCTACAACTCTGTGACTTTAATCTCTGAGAATTAAAAAGATTAATAGATATAAAATGTCTACATCTACCCCATATTTGAGGTTCTACAGAGTTGTGCACACTACACAGTCAGTATCATTGAACTGCACACAAAATAAGAGTTTAAAGCAAGGATTGACTATGTTATACACCAGTGCTTTTAGTCACTAGACAAAAGTTTATTTAGGATTTAGTTTTACTAGAAATATATAAACAGATTTGTTTTTATTTTGAATTAGCTTTGGTATAAAGAAACATTAATATATATTAATATAAACTTTAAGTTAAAAATGAAACCAGCTTCACTGATATCTGTGTTCAACCATATTAACTGACAAAAATAAAAACATCTGTTAGGTATTACATAGGAGATATCAGGGGAGCAATTTAATTTCTATCATGCTGCTATATTGTGATGTGAAAAAAATTTCCCAGGATTACGATTCAGACAAATATTCAATAATTACTTAGAGTTCTGTCTGACTTTTAATTTTAAGTTGATATAGAACAAGCTTTGCTTGTGTAAATAAGATCTTCCTATGGAGATTAAATACTTTAACAGCTTTGTGTTTGTGAATATCATTTTTTTCTAAACAATATTGCACATCCTAAAAAAATCATTATTGTATTTGGTATGATTCTCTTCAAAATTGCCACCCCATTCTTTCACAAAAAGTGTTAATTTTGGCTATTTTATCTTAGTAAACAATAAGCTTATTGAAAAACAAATTATAAAGTTTCTGTAAATTAAATCACAGGAAACACAGTTTCTATTGATTTTGTATTGTCTTACTTTTTCTTTTAGGGAGTGTTAATTTTTAGCAGAGTCATTGAAAGAGGCACTATTATGTAACCTGGTAGATTCAAGCACACAATTCACCTGCTTGTCTTTGGTTTCTAAGAAGAGATTTGTTTACATTTGTGGTTACATATCATTTACCCTTAAAAGGATCTCTTTCTTTCAGATCATAATCTTTGCAGGACACATGCTTCATGAAGGATGCTTGCAGCAGAGTAACGTAATGACAGTGGCTCTCACATACTTTGGCAGTCTGAGAGGGCAGTCTTCCAGCAAAGCAATTAATGTCACAGCTAAATTAGCTCTTAGAGAGCTTTATTAATTATTAGAATGTTTATTCATCTAAATAAATTTCTGTCTCTCTATAACATAAAATAAAATTATAAATTAAGAAGAGAACAATAATTATCTTTCCTTTCCCTGAAAGCAGCAATCCAGGGTAAAAGATGAATTGCTCTACAGATGTATTGGGACAAATCAATGATGTAACAAATATCACAGAAACCATGGAAGAGACAGTGGGCCATTTAGAATTACATATATTAAGCTAAAGGATAACATGAAGAAGTGACTGCAAAAAAGAAACATTCAATAAAGAATTTTAAGACAGTCCTTTCTGGAAGTTGGAAGACTACCTAGCCTTCTATTTTCTTTTCTCTTTTTTCCAATGCTGTATGAAGACAAACAGAGTTGATATTAATTTCATGTGACAGTAATATTGGACAATTTGGTTTTTTCTTTAAATAACTTTGTATTAAGAGGAAGAAGTGGAAGAAAATAAAGGACAAATGATAAGATGGTAGGTAGAGAAAAGAGTTAGCTTTTGCTCTAAATAAAAATGAAAAATACTAGTAAAAGGACAGACACACAAGTACGAGAATAACATCAAGTTTTAAATAATATTTTCACCATTTTTTCAGTATCTAAACAGCTATGAAATATGCCAAAGTGATTGATAGATAGACAATATCTAACTGGCTAATCTCATTACATAAATTAACATTTTACAATACACAGTCAAGGAGAATTTCCCATAGATAACAAATACAAATTCTTTTAACCCAGAATATAAATATTTGTGCTTTTTATCTTTTTTATTGATTAATGGTGACAGAAACCTCTGCTATGGAATAAATGAGCATTTCCAGCATTCTAATCAAGATGCGAAGACTTCACATCATGAGATTATATGGAATATTAATAAAAAGCCCTTTTAAAATTCACCACAGCACAATAAAGTATGTAGTTTTACTAGAAATGAAGTCACTAGGTAGGTGAAAGATTTATAAATATTGAAAAGCCAACTGTATTCCTTTCTTGTGTCTTTTTCTAGAATGAGAAGGACTGAAATGTTGGGAAATAAGATTAACATTAGTGCTAAAACAACAGACAAATGGACAGAGCTTGAAGAATTCAAATACAGCTAACAGCTTTCATTTAAAACACATATTTCTATTATCTAAAAACACCAGTTTTGTATGAATTATGAATACTATACTGAAGATCTATTTATTTTTAATTGTTTATGCCAGGGTAAGACTATAATGCCTATACTTTAGAAATATCTAAAGAAGTAGCAAATACTTTCTATCATGCCTTATTACTTGGTAAATTAAAAAAACAACCACAAAAGTTTAAGTAGCAATAGTAGGTTATTAATTGAAGATGATAAAGAAAATCTTATATAACAGGTGTGCTTTAAATTACAAATTGCATAGATTTCATAGAAGAATATTTGTCATAATTCATATTATTTGCTTGTATTAATTGCTTGTTAGAAATGATGTTTTATTTGGACTGTTATAAATGGATTTATTTACATCTAGGAGTTATTTTAAATACTATTATTTATAATAAATACACATGAAACAGTATGTATAACAAAAATAAGCTTAATTTTCTCACCATTTTACCAGATCTTTGCAAATTTGAAATTTTAAACCTCTTAACCACACCTATTTAACATATTAAGTATATGTTTATATAAATTTCAATAAAACAAACAGGTTTTATGCTGTAACTTCTCTAAGACTGTTTTAGATGCTATTTTACCATTTGATGATTATAAATGCTTTGTTTGCATTTATCTCTGTGCACCATGTGTATGCTTGACACCCATGGAGGTCAGGAAAGAACTTTGGTTCTCTGGTCTCTGGAGTTATAAATATTAGTTGTCACTTGGGTGCTAGGAATAGAACCTTAGGCCCAATATAGCAACAGAAAGTGCATTTAACCACCAATCTAACTCTCCAACTTTTCTAATAACTTTTGATACAAAATTCTTATGCAAATAGTGTGTAAGCGCCACCAACTAAATAACTGAAAATTGGGTTTTTGAACAATTAGTTGATAGTTTGGATTTTGTTTTTTTCCTTATGAATGGTTTGTGGATGTTGTTCCTTTATTTGGTGGATGGATTGGAGTATTTTTGGTTAAGACCAAATACTCACTTTTATTGAACCAGCTCCCAGAGATTAAGCCTCAGCATCCTTACTGCTACCATGCAGACTCTCACTGATTTTATGTTTGTGTGAAATGACAATTTTTCTTTTACCATGCTTTCTCTCAAGCTAATAGATTAAATGCATTACACTGATGTAGTAAAATATGGTGGTATACAGTTAAAAATCAATTAAAATGCAGCACCAGACGTCTTCCCTTATTTTAAGAAGGTCCCCAAGTACAATTAGACAGCTTTGGTTATAGCTTTACTTTTGATAAAGGTGCCACTATCCCATAACTATAGGTGTTTTGTGAGTCCAGCTATCATTGTAGTTCATAGCTTTCTAGCGGGATTTGAGTGTGGATAGTTCTTCCCCATTGACAGCTTGCATACTACCTTCTGATGCTGCAAGAGCCAGTTCTCAGGGAGTGGCCTTCCAGGTAAACTCCAGCTCACAACCTTCATGTCCTTTGTCAGAGTGTGTGGTGTCTTAAGCAATAAGGTCTTGACTTCAAGTTCTGGATGGTAATCAATGATAAGGCCAATACTCCATATTGTTTTTGAAGACACTTGTAGCATTCTGATGAACAACTAGAGGGAAAGTTTACCGTATCTAACACTAGGGGTCTTGTTAGATACTCCATAACTCTGGAAGGAACACCATCATCTCATGTCTTTTGACTACTTTGTGTGTGTATACACCACACAAACACACACACTCCATATTCCTCCCATACGTATATATTCCATGACTAGAGAGATCATAGATCCTATAGAAGAAATTGCTGTTGCCCTTTTCCTAAACCAAAATCATTTATGTTTTATTCCACAAATAGACATAGCTCTCAACCCTCTCCAGAGAACCTTCTTTCAACAACTATAGATTGTTACAGAAATCTACAATGGGACAAAATTCAGAGACCATTGACTGCAGGGTAACCATTCCTGGTAAGTCCACCACACAATCTACTAAAAGTAAGTCACACAGAATATTGCAGAAGAGAGCACAGATATATTGTAAGTGTCAGAGGACAAGGACGTCTGCTGCTCGATAGCACACTCTTGGACATAACAGAAAAACTTTTCAGATAAGCGGAGTTGATGTGGTTACCTGAATAAGACCACCAGAATTAAAACACCAGTTGGCATGCTAATGTGGACCAGATAAATCCCACACTAATACGAAGAGCTACAGATTACCAACAGCTGTTGAAAAAGGGAGAATCAACTTTCCTCAAAGCGAACTCATGCATACATTTTCCAAACCAGAGAAGAAAACAATGTATGTTGAAGCAATGATAAATGCAATCATACGTGTATATGTATAATAATTATATATAAATAAATATGATAACATGAATCAGGGAGGGGAGTGTGAAACAGAGGAGTTGAGAACAGGATGGACAATAAGGAATGATGAAAATGCAGTGTCCATCTATGAAGTTCACATAAAATAAATTTTAAAACAAAACAAATTTAAATATTAGGTTACATTGAAATTGTTTTAATAAAGACAAGTAATTTCTGAAGGATGTCTCCATGGAAAAAACATTCTATCTATACCAAACTTATTTTCTGTTGAAGAAAAGTCAAGAAGGTATCAGATTTACCTTTAAAAATTTCTTAACTAAAATATATATCTAAATATATATTTATGCAGCATATAAATATATAATACACATAAATATGTATAACTATATAATTAAAACTGAAGAATTCATTGATAATTCATTGTAGCATAATGAAAGGAGAAGCAAAGTAAATGTTTTTCTTATAGTATTGACAAACTAGCATGTATTCTCTGACTTAATACATCAAAAGCCAATGTAAAAAAAGAGGCAAGCATCAGGGAATGGAGATTTAGGACTCAGTGAAGAAGTACTGGCTGCTCTTCAAGAGGACCTGCATTTAATTCCCAGCCCCCACAAAGGAAGCTCACAACTGTCTGAAACTCCAGTTCCTGGGAATATAACACCCTTACACAGAAACACACGTAGGCAAACACCAATACAAATAAATAAATCATTAAGAAAAGAGGCCAGCATCTCTGGTGATGGAATATTTAGTTTTAGGATCAATCCTCGATTGTTCTGTCACACCCATGAATAGCTTTACTGATGGCTTCTCAAATTAACAAGTGAAACATATCACAAAATTGATTTTAGGGTAATTTTGTGGACAATTATTAGGTTTCCAACTATAAAAAAGTGTTTTATAAATCACAATGTATGCTTTTTAAAGATTTGTACAGATTTATTACATATGTACATGTGTACTCTTGCACATATAGAGATAAATACACATAATATGTATCAGTGGATGTACAGATAACCATTTATCTCAGATACAATGTTCCATCATGAAGATACATAGCAAATCTTTAGAAGAGACCAAAGTGCAATTTTCTAGAGACTCACAAAGAGTGATGTCAGGGAGGTTTTGTAGAAATAACTTTAGGCAGAGTAACTCTAATGGACATAGAGACTGAAATTGTATGTCCTAAGTGCTTATTGAAAATAATATTGTTAAAGTAATTTTTAAGGCATAAAGGAAAAACAGAGGGTTTTTTTTTATGTGTGTGGGGGGTGACCTTTAGTTTTCCCGTAATTCTTTCTAGAACTTGTTCAATGAGATCAATAGCAGAATGGAAATCATAGTCAATTACAAAGACATTAATATTTCTTCTCAGCTCAGTATACACATCAAAGTCAACACACTCTGCTAATGCCCAGAAAACCAACAGAAACTGATCACAGTGTGCAAAGAGCAGCTTTGGACTTAAACATTCTTGGCAAGCTGTGTATTTAAACAATCTTGTCTTAGTTGGACTAGAAAAGTGATCTATTTAGAGTACACATTTACAGCATTCTACAAACACCAATTTCTAATTAAATAGTTACCCATAAAATTATTTTCTATATAAAATGTCTGTCAGGTAATGATGCCTAACGATATTCTGCTACACTCATAGATTGGTGCCATTCCCAATAGTCATCAGAGAGGCTTCATCCAGTGACTGACAGAAACAGATGCAGAGACCCACAGCCAAACATTAGACTGAGCTTGAGGGATCCTGCTGAAGAGAGGGAGAAGGGATTTTAGGAGTCAGAGGGCTCAAAACTTTACAAGAAAACCCACAGAATAAACTAACCTGGGCTCGTAGGAGCTCACTAACAACCAGGGAGCCTGCATAGGACTGACCTAGGGCCTCTGCATATATATGACAGTTGTATAACTGGATCTTTTTGTGGGACTCCTAACAGTAGGAATAGGACCTGTCTCTGACTGTTTTACTAGCTTTTGGGATCCCATTCCTCATACTAGGTAATCTTGCTTAGCCTTAATTCAAGGCAGGGTGCTTAGTCTTACTACATCCTGATAGTCCATGTTTGTTCTTATTCACAGGAGGCCTGTCCTTTTCTGAGTAAAAACAATGTAGGCTTGTTGTTACCTCAGTTATGACTGAAGTCACCGACGACAAAGTAACCTAAGTTGCTAAGTACAACATGACTTCACTGTAAATAATTAGTTCCTATTTAACTCCATAATCATCTCCCTGTGAAAGGACAGTACAAACCCGAATAACTGACATGAAGGGATGTTGTGTCGTGACGTAATCCATGCTAAGCATTTACTATAGACTTCATTGCATAGATATCTCTTGGCAGTTGTCCAAATCACAGCATTTGAAAATTCTTTGGTGACTGCCTTAAAGTTATTAATTATCGAAATAGGTCTTTTAAGTAAAGCCTTTTTATTTAAAATTTCCCTACTGTATTATAATAATTCTTTTTTCTACTACAGGTCAAACAACCTTACCATTTTAGATGTTGAAAATAAAAAGTGAATCAACTATGGCAAAATTAATATTATTTCTACTTGATAATTATAGAAGATACTTCCTTGCTGCTAATTCAGTTAAACTTGGAAGCAACAAGGACAGGTAAATACAAAATCTCCTGCTTTGTCATCAGGTGACTTTGAGTGACTTTGCACAACTGGAACCAGGATACAAGGGAGACAGTAGATTTCCACCGTGTACAGTTTGCTCTAGAATAATGGTGGTTTGCATACCTGACTATTTTCCTTGAGGCCTACCATTACATTATTGTATTATAGTTCACATTTGAAACAGTCTTGTTTTTTAAAAATAAGAGCATTAAAATATGATAATTAATGGAGACATGTGTTGTCCCTTCTATTATATCATTTGCATTGATATGAATAATTTTACCAGAAAATATAAGCAATATTTATTATCCATTGAATAAACTTTAATTATAAAAATTATGCTTATCATTTAATACAGCGGTGCTGGATGAATCATTTGACTAGAAAATAAATAGTTTTGATTTTCTACACCATTATGCTTTTGAAAGATCCATATAGCATTACCATTGAACAATTGGTTTTTCCTTTATTGCCTTCCTGTTTAATATTACTATATATTTTCTACTTAAAGACTTTTAGTTTACTCAGTAAAAATTTGAGAGAAATAAACTGTTACATAAACTGCTACCCCTGCATAGTTTCTCTTTTTTTCTTTGAATCTTTTGTGTTTGCTTAATATTAAAAGGGATTTGCAAATAAACTTTTCTCAGTTAACTGTCAATCTTTATTGGCAAGTCATCACAAATAATATTTTAATGCCAAAGTCTATTAAACCCATTATCCACTTATTTTCTTCTTTTATTGTTTTTATTTTTCTCTATTCTGCTCCCTTCCTCTTGCCTGCCCTTCTACCCTCTCCCATCATGCCCACACTCCCAATTTACTCAGGAGAGCTTGTCTTTTTTCTACCTCTCATATCGATTAGATCCATGTCTCTCTTAGAGACCTATTTGTTGTTTAGGTTCTCTGGGATTGTGAAATGTAGGTCAGTTTTTCTTTGTTTTATGTCTAAAAGCCACTTATGAGTGAGTACATATGATATTTGTCTTTCTGAGTCTGGGTTACCTTACTCAAATATGATGTTTTCCAGATCCATCAATTTGCCTGCAAATTTCAAGATGTCATTTTTTGCCACTGTGTAGTAATCCAATGTATAAATGTACTACATTTTTTATCTTTTCTTCGGTCGAGGGGCATTTAGGTTTTTTCCATGTTCTTAAAATTACAAACAATGCTGCTTTGAACATAGTTGAACACTTGTCTTTGGGGCACAATTGAGAATCCTTTGGATATATACCCAAAAGTGGTATTGCAGGTTCTTGAGGAAGGTTGTTTCCTAATTTTCTGAGAAATTACCATACTGATTTCCAA
>LOJH01012731.1:0-25364 GCA_001685095.1 Ellobius talpinus
GGGAGGGGAGGAAGCGGAAATTTTTAATAATTAAAAAAATGGAAAAAAAATAGAAACACAACAAACAAGTGGAAATTAAAACACGACTCAGGCAAAACAGGACAGAAGAGAGCACAAAAGATTAAATCAGAGTTTAATAATTTCTGTTTTGCTTGAAACAAGGTCTCGTGTAGCCCAGGCTGGCTTTAAATGTAGCCAAGGCTGGCTCTGAACTCCCAATTGTTTCATTTTGTTTGAAACAGGGTCTCATGTAGTCCAAGCAGACCTCAAAATTACTATGTAACCAAGGCTAGTGCCAAATGTCTCATCCTCCTTGACTCCATCTTCAAAGTGTTGGGGTTACAAGACATTTTCCCCCTCAGAAATCCTGAGCTATTGTCCAGTCTTTCATTTTCTTTTGAGGTTCTATCATTGTTCATTTACTTCTACTCTTAGTCGTAGTTCATTGATTCATGTTATTTTAATATCTTCTGGGATGTTTTCTTAATCTTTTCAGATTTATGTCTGAACGTTTTTAAAGCTGTCACAAAGTAACTTCCAGAGTACACACTTAAATACATTTAATTTTGACTGGGCAATAATGCCACAGTTAACTGCCATGGTCGTGTTAACTAAGTCTGAGTATAAGGCTTCAGCCTCCACAGAGGAGTGACCTGACTCTCGTTGTTCTAAAGCCTGCCAAAATCAGCCCACATAGGTGCTTACTGGCTGGCTACCAAACACAGCATTTCGGATGGATTCTCATCAGCAAAATGGCAGCCAAGAACCAAGCCCTCCAGACAGAAGTCCCCTGCCACTCATACCTTTATTATGGAGCTGGCTGCTCTGGGGATCTCCTGATGGGGGACTGGCAAGGAACCCTCCCTGGGTGTTTCCTGGATGCTGTGATGTGGGCTAACCTCAGCATGTGTTTCCTCATTTAACCCCTGGGACTGGGTACTAATACTGCTCCAATCCTTAGACAGACATGGGTGAGTCTATGGGTCACTCCTCACTGACTAGTGACTCTTGCTCAATAGAAAAATGATGTTCCAATGAGCCATGCTACCCTAAGGGCAGATGTGCCAGCAGAAAGAAAAGAAAATGGACCCCAGGCTTTCCACCGCCACCATCCATTTGCTTTCTAAACTGAGTTCTCTCATTGTATTTCATTTAAAAAGGCAGTGCTCGCCTGCAGTTGGGGAATTATTGTGAAGAATATTGGTGGCATGGCCAAGGCTTTGCCAAAATGAAGCCTTCAGACCCAGAAAGTTGTTAACCCCATTCTCCCATCCTTTGTATTTCCCAAAGGACAAGGTACAAGCAACTCTCTGGAATATATTCCAGGAAACTCCCATTCACATAATCTACTCATCAGAATGTACCAATATTCCTCGTGGCTCACGGTCACCCTATCACAGCTTCCTGTGTTGGAGGATTATCAAATAAGATGAATGGACACAGTGCTTATAGACCACACTACAGATTTTATAGTGTAGAGGTTCAAGCTTCTGTAGGGCCACCCATTATTAACAACTGCTCAGTGCCTGTAGACTACACTATAGATTTTATAGCACAGAGGTTCAAGCTTCTGTAGGGCCACCCATTAACAACTGCTCAGAAGCACTTGAGCCTCATCAGTTCCCATCATTTTCTATTAAAGAAGTAATCTTGAAAAGATAGAGGAAGTTCCTAGGTCTGCCTATTATTTTTCCCCAGAGAATGTCAGTTCCTTTTCCAAAGTTCATACTGAGCATCTAACAGGCACCCATTCTCAATCATTGGAAACTAAAACAAGTCAAACATGATTCTTCGAAACATTCTACAGACATGAAGATGGCACGTCATATATTTACTGTAACTAAGTAAGGGACAAAAGCATCATATGTTCTTCTCCAGAAGACCTCACAGCTTTTCCCAGTTGGAATAATAAGGAAACACATAACCAAAACCAAAGCCCAAAGAAACATAACTTGATTTTATAAATCATTTCCTCTATGCAAAATTAGGTCTTGAAAGACCTTTCGGCAGTCAACTTTCATGGGCAAGCAAGTACTGGACTGGAAGAGACCTCTCTGTAAGCTACACAATTTGAATGGCAGTCACTTTTACATTTATTTATTCATTTGTTCATCTGCTTATTTAATTTTATGTTGTGGTTCTGGGTTCAAACCTAGGATCTCACTCACGTTAAGCAAGGGCCATTAACAATAGGTCAATGTGTTCATTCAACACTTGAGAAAAACTCATGTTCCAAGCCGAGGGAGCTTTGTGTGCAAATTGAGGGTGACAGCACAGAGTGTCACAGGTGCCACGGGCAGAATTAGCCAGGAGAGGAGAAACAGGGCAGGAGTAGACAGATGGCAATGGGCCAGAGGAGACAAGGTAGAGAGATGGCAGGATGCTTCCTTCACAAAAAGTCCCAAGAGCAAAGGCACAAAATGTTCAGGTAACCAGCTCAATCAGCGTCCGAAGAGAACTCAAGGATTAATATCCAACTATAGAAGGTCACTGGGGATGGGCAGACTTGGGTCCTCATGATCTTTCATGGGCACGTATTGCTGGCCATCTCTGGGCCTGGGAGTACCACATATCTATGTGGCCCCAACAAAAGGGTCGCTGCTATGAGGGTTGTTCCTCCCTGCATTTGGTCAAAGGGTTTCTTCATTTTTAAACAAGAAGCTGATCAATGGCCATTTCTGTAAGAAGTTCCATGTTTCCTTAATTTGCCCAAAGCCTTGCCTATTATTAAATATTAAAACATTTAAGTTAACTGTGTTTTATTTAAACTGTGTGTGTGTGCGCGCGCGCACACACATGCGCGTTTAGCTATGCACACATGAGCATAGGTACCTGGGCATGCCAGAAGAGGGCACTGGATCCCCTGAAACTCTAGTTACAAGCTTTTGTGAGCTTGTAATCTAGTGTGGGTGCTGAGAAACAAATGCCAGTCCTCTGCAAGAGCAGCAGACAATCTTAACTACTGAGCCATCTCTCCTGACCCCAAATCGAACTGTTACCATATGGACAATTTTGTATTAGTAAAGAAACATCTCATCGCTAAAATAATGAAAGACTTAGCCCATAGGTGCTGAGCCAAACACCAGATAACTACCCAGAGGAAGAAGTCATAACCTGGGGTCTATGAACCCTGAGAGCTGCCTAAGTTTACAGCCCAAGGTCTGCCAAGAAAGGTGTGAAAGAAACATTATTTCCCAATATCTCCCAACACGATTTTCTCCTTGACTTACCAACACCAAAAGACCACTGAGAAAAACTTTCCTAACTATGTAAGTCCTCAATACACAACCACAATTGCAAATGGCACACAGGACTAGGGTAAGCCAGGGGCAGGGGCAGGTCTGTACAGTGTGCTCTCATTGACTGAGGCAGGAAAACTCGAATTCCATTCATTCTGAAATCCTTTTCACACTTGAGTACTGAGCAGCAGTTCATCTCGGCAGAGAGAAATATTCCCACTAGCATTTCTCCCCAAATGTAAACTACAGGCCTTTACTTTTATTTTTTCCTTTAAATATTACATATTACTTTTCTGTCTCTTACACTCATTAAATAGAGCTTCCTCCCATCTGGGTTGATCTCATCATAAAAGGCATTTTAAATTTCATATGCAAATGTATTCACGTGCCTTCTACTTGCCGTGTTGAGGAAATTTTCTCTCTAACAACCCAACATGAGGTTTTCACACTGGAGGACAACATCCAATTAAGAAGCAAATAACCCAAATATGAGAGAGTGTGACTAAATAAGATTTTCACTGAGGCAGTTTTTAATCAATATTTCCTGATAACTGAAATAATTAAACAATTATCTGTAATAAATATTACATTGTATTAAAAATACCAGAGTAGCTGCAAGTAAGAAATATAAGCCAGCAATTTTATGCTCAATTATTCAGTCATGTCCTACAGCAATGTTAAAATTTTATTTATACATTAACAACAATCACGCAAACAGTTATGCTTACCCAGTAGTATTTCCAACCCCTAGACCATATAGCAAACACCACTAAGCAAGCGAGCAAGAATCACAGACTCCTATTCGACCAATTGTATTTCTAAGATTTACTTTTCTATGCTCAGTTACGTGTGTGTGTGTGTGTATGTGTGTGTGTGTTGTGGGGGGGGTACAGGCACATGAGTACAGGTGCCTATGGAAGCCAGAAGCAGTCAATCCCCTGGAATTGGAATTAGAGGTGGTTGTGAGCCACCCAATGTGAGTGTGGAGGAAAAGGGGGCCAAATTCGGCTCTTCCGCAAGAGCAGTATGAGCTAAGCGCTGAGTCATCTCTCCAACCCCCATTCCACCAACTTCCCATTCAAAGTATCTATGCTGGTCAATGTTGCTTAATCGCGACTCTCAGGTTCATGATCTCATACATGATCTCATGTTTATGATTTACCCACAGGGAATTTTATACAGAATCATCTCATTTTAGTTAGCAGTTTCTTTGCAAACTGAAAACTCCCAGTTTGTTATCAAGCACTCAATGGCATGTCACTCACATCGCCATGATGCTTCTTCATCTTAGCAGAGTCAGCACCATGATTATTTCCTATATTAAGAGGAATCCCAGCTTTCCAACTGTTTATTCTCTAAGTTTCCTTCCCTTCAATTTGGAGTAGCAGTCAAGTATGCCTTATAATAAACAAATATGCTTTCCCCGTCCTTCCTTCCCTTCATTCAGATATTGAAGAGATGAGATAGCCCCAGACCCAGGCCAGCCCCCTGATGCCAATAATTAGCAGCAGGCGAGTTCCCTGCCTTCCTGGAGCTTCTAGATTCTTGTGAGGGTGGGGGAGGGGGTGGTGGCAATCTGGCAAGTGCTGAGGCAGTCAGGATCTGGGACAACCACCCAGAGTGACCTCCCTCCAACACATACTGTGCCATCACGTCAGGCTGTATCCAGCAGCCTGAACTTTCTAAGATGGCGCCTCCGTAGTCCCCCAGCACTGCCTGACAAGGTCTGGAGACAACTATAGATAGTACAAGCTCCAGAGAAGACACATGGAACTTAAGGTGACCATGTCACTGTTGAAGAAGAGCTCCCTTCAAAACTCACCAAGGCGGCTGCCATGCCCACCACTGCACACTGGCTAACTGAGATTATTAGTTCTGAGCACATGCCTGCTTTTCTAGATAACCCTGACTCTGATCTTAAAGGCAGCACAGCACTCCTGTGAGAGGGCCAGGATACCTACAGGCCAAGCAGAAAGAATATTTCAAGCATCGGGTGGTTCGAGGCTACCTGCTCCACTGAGCAGGAGGGAGTGTGTCTGACGTATTTGGCAGTCAGTCCAACAGAGCAACAACTACGTGAAAGGTGTCTTTGATGATAACTATCTCTAGGCATTCAGACTGTGAGTTTTGACATTCTAGGGAGGAGGCACTGATTGTAAAACAAACAATGCTGTAAAGTAATAATATAATCCATTTCTGATAATTAATCGCCCACAGTGCTTAGTAGGTGCTAGCTTTTGCTAGTGGTTAATGGGCTTCGATTTCGTAATTCAGACCTGGCTTAGTGGAGGCCTTGCCCACTAAAAGTGAGGGATTTGCTTCTTTTTCATTGTTAACTAACAGTGTAAATGGTTTTGACAGCAACCTGACTTAAAATACACAGGCACAGCAATCATTCAATCAGTATGAGAACTTGCCAGTCCCCGATGGCTGAGCGGTAACCATCCTATGGAATTCAGCGGCACAGCCTCTGTTGACAATGGCAATGAACATGTTCATAATAATAATAAGGGCTTGTTTTAATAGAACGTTCCACACATTAAACACATTAATGACCCATGAAATAACTGTTTTATCTGTAACACATTAAGCAACATTACTAAAAACAATGTATTAATTGGTAGTGGGCTATTTCTTTGAATGAAAGCTTTTTTTTCTTTGAAAGTATAAGAGAGCAGGAAAATCATTTCATAGAGACAAAAATAACTTAATCAAAATTAGAACCATGCCGACTGTGTAAAGAAAGAAAAACTTGTAAAATACGTCACTGCAATAAACTCCCACTTTTCTGCTTATAGATACTATCTCCCTGGACTGCGGGATAAACATGATATTAGCATGTGAAGCGCTCAGACTCTGAAGCCCAAGTCCTTCCACAGCCTTTTCTCTCTCTCCTGAACTTATCTAGACACTTCACACACACATGTGCTTCCTTTACCCCCTTCTCAATTTTCGACCACCACCTCTGATGCGCTCACACCAACACACCATGTTCACACACACACACACACACACACACACACACACGCTATCACAAATAAATCCAAAGCAACATCAAACAGAACACGCAGACCCTCTACACAGGAAATATAATGCAGGCAGAAAACGTGTGTGAATTATCAGTGTGTTTTATAAATTCTTTTGGGGGGGGTGGCATACAAAATATCAAACTAGAGACAATTACTTCACTGTCTGTTTCGCAGATATCAAAGCAAATTTTGAAATTCATCAAAGCTAACCTTCTGTTATGTACAGCAGGCTGAGCTGAAAGGAATGTTAACAAGTTCAATTTTCATTCAATCAGCAGTACTGCTCTCCGAAATGTTTCATTGCAGGACAGAAATAAAAATAATCTATATGGTAATTATGAGAATGAATCCCCCAGTAACTTTCAGCTACATGAAAGGTCAGTTCTATTCAAGATATTTTATCAGCCCCCTGCACATACTCCTGTCCTGTCATTTTAAATCTGAACAGCATTTTATTTTCCCATTTACAGCTACCTGCAGAATTAAGTACTTAAGCCAAATAAGAAAAAAAAAGGGGGGGGAGAAAAAGAAATGTTGAATGCTGGCAAAGGCTATAATAGCGTAGAGATAAATCGTTCATCTGCTCTCTCTCAAGCCTCTGGGGCTGCAGATTTTTCTTCTCCTGGTGCACTGTGGGTATTCAAAACTTGTTCAACATGATTTCATTTCATTTCAGGCACTGCCTGAGAAAACTAAATTACAGAATCAATCATACAGAAGGTCAGAGTGAGACTTCATTACAAGTATTGCATGCTTGCATGAATATCTTTCATTTATGACTGACCCAATATGTCACAATAGCTGTCTAGGAAAAATAATCCACTTTCTGAAATTGATGTACTACTGATGTCGGTGCTACTCAGCAGGCTGGGCAGATTATGGAGAGGTGTTAGGAAAAAAAACCTTTGGAGCTTCATTGTTGGTTTCAGAACTGCAATCTTTTGTAGATTAAAATAACTTCCAGATGATCAGCTAAACTGACAATAATGCTTAAAGGTAACAAATTTTTAAGTAAAATCTACTGTTGCTTTCTATCTGCCCAACCACATCCTGTTTTAAAACCTCCGTGCCCCCCACAAGCAAATCAAGGTTGTCCTTTGAAGCTCCAAATGCACTGACATTCGGTTTTTCAGCAGTTCTCTTTTGAATACCAGAGGGGGATTTGCATACTCTGAAACGTGAATGCTAATCACTGGATTCTCCTTACTCTCTTCCTCTTCGCTTCTGCTTTCTGTTTTTAAATATAATGGCAAAAATTTTAGGAAGAGAACCGTGTTGTGCTTGCTGCCAGCAATAATGCCGCTGATCAGCCGGGTGACAAACTGTCGGTCTTCCTAAAGCAAAGGCGATGGAGCTCTGAGGAAAAGCTGGTACATTCTGACATAAACAAACTGGCTTTTCTTCTTATATGACAGACTTAATTCACCATAGCAGTCCCTCACAGACAGCCATATTCTTTTGGATAATAAAACGTGTTACTTGCATAAGGTATGGAATATCCCACGTGCACTAGGATGCTGGGTGTATATATAGTTTTATTTATTATTTCTGTGTTGACCTTCCTACTGGAAATCTCCGAGGAGGCTTCTGTAAAGTATTATGATGTAGCCAGCAACTCGGTACCCGGAGGGAGATAGAGAGGAACCCTGACATAACCTATTTTTAACCATGCCTCTGGCGATTCTGAATTCAAGTTTACAGGTGAACATGTCAGGAGTCTACAGAACAAAGCCTACGACACATTGTATTCATCATAATTCTGTCCTGGTACATTTTATTTTTCCCAACATTTGTGATTTAAAATCCCATGACATTTTTCAAGGTGAAATTCTACTAGAATTTCCAACAAGATTAGTTTGCTTCAAGCCAAAATAAATAGCATTCGGGTTGAGCAGAACTTCAAACCAGTACCCATGGCTGTGATGAGGTCCATGTAAACACAAGAGCCTGTACTTAAAGTACCAATACTTTAAAAAAAATCAATGGAATAATTGAACTGCTTTAATGATTAGCCATACATACAAAGAAAGCATTAAAAATTGAGTCCTTGATTCCAACAGCAGCCCGGGAAAGCATTGTCTTAAGTGTATGTGAATATCATAATTATTTTATGATTCCATCTTTAGTTCTTTCCAATATAGTAAATTCAATTGACCATGAAATGAAATTTCATAGTCAAAATGCCTCCTTTACACTTTTTTATAGCAGCAATAACAAGTTTTACAGCTCTGAGGCAAGGTAATTCATCAGATGTTTAATTTAAAGGCAGATTCTTATATTACTAATAAATATTTACCAATTTAATAAAGTACACATTTTAGCATATATTATATGGTCTTTTAAGTATTTCTGCAACTTGAATGAGCCTGGCTGAGCATCTCTGACTATGGCCAGCCACAGTAAACCCCCTTGGTGACTAAACACCCTTTTCATCTTTATTATTTTCCAAGTACATTACAAGCTAGACCGTAGAGGAAGATAGAACCCTCCATTCTGTATCAAAGGGACAAAAATGTAAGAAAGTCCACAGGAAACAATTATCTGTGATGTCAGGGAACATTTATGAATACTTGATGACTATTTCCTGCCTGCTCACTGCATTCTTCTCTGACAAAAAAAAAGTTAAAATGAAAACCTTCAAGTTTAGCTCAAACACAAAAGATCACAGGCAAAGAAAATTATATTGCCGAAATCCTATTTGGGAAAGTAACCTTACATTTCAGAAAGCACACTGAATCTTTGTACTGTTAATCCACTACATATTTCGCAATCATATGTTGTTATCTGGGGAATTAAAAATGAAACCAATAAACATTGCTGCAGCACAGAGAAATATGTAAACAAGCAATAGGATTTGTTTTTGTTATACCAACACATCTGTCTCGTTTTATCAGGGTTTTAAAAAAAGGGCCCTATAAACTATTAATCTTGTTTTAAGATGCCTGGTTAGTATCTTACCTCCACAGGCACAAATGCACTATGAACTGTGCTGAAATACAAAGACACAATCCCAGCAGCAAAGTGTAAAATACTTAAGCAGATTTACTCTGGTGATTGCTGACTATAATTGCACACTAAGAAAAATAGAAATAAAATTATCACATTAGTAATCTTTGCTCTCTAGAGTGTCTTATTCGATGTTTGTGACAATAAATAACACAATTAGGTATCTTTCACACAGTAACTCAGGCCATATTTTCCTCTGCTGGTTACTGTCCTCTGTATCACTGTTTGATATTTGATTCAAGCTTTAACTCAAGTTCAAAAACCCTGGGCACATAAGACAGGCTTGCACATTTAAAGGCTTGCCTGAGTAAACTCTACCAGCTCACCTCCCCATTGAAACAAAGGCAAGAGAAGACCAGCTAGCTTCAAAGCAGTGAGCAGTCTACCTAAAGTTCATTTCATATGGAATGACTCTTCTTGGCCATCGTCTATGGCTGTCAATCACCCAATACCAGAAAGCAATCTAGTACTACCTATATCTAAAGGGTAATCAAGTATAATCCAAGTGCCCATCATCAGACCGGCATTATTTGTGAACACAGCCCCTCAGGTCCTCACCGTGTGAGGACAAGCGATAACGAGCAGTCACAGGTAACAGGTGGGTTGCTTACCATATGCAGCCCATTGCTATGAAGGACGCCATCTTGCTCCACCAGATTTCTTGAGATGGTAATGGAAGGAAGATCCAGGCTTTGTGGGGGAAACTGGGGTGTGAACTCATTTCCCTGGGAAGGCAACGGATCGCTGAGAGCCTGAAAGGGTAGCAGTACATCAGGCATGCCCAGGGTGGGGTCCGACTCCGGAGGAGGCGTGATTGGTGGAATTTCAAACTCTTCATCCCCAAGGCTTGGTGTGTGGAATGTCTGCTAAAAGGAAAAAAAATGCAGACACCCTCACATTCGGTTCCTGTATTTCATCCCTCCTTAGAGAGACGAAGAGAGACTTCCCATGAAAACATTACATATTTAGGCCAAATATTTATTTCTCAGATGAAAACATTTTAAACACAGATTTCCATATATAAAGTTTTGCTGATCATTCTGATTAAAGATTTAAGACTCATTATCATATGGTTTTAATGGAGTATCAGTATTAACAGTTTTTTAATGTGTACTTAATTAGCAACATCTGTCTTTGTTGTTAGTTGGAGCATCGGTGACATTAGATTTGGCTATATAACAAATTGCCACTTTATTGATATGTTAGTGAAACAGCTCAAATCGCTTATGCGATCCACATGCTTCATAAAACGCTGGCGATTTTGTGGCACGCACACACACACACACACACACACACACACACACAATATTAACCCAGAAGTGAACATTACGTGTTTACTTTCTGCCACAACCTATAAAACAAGTAATATTAAATTTGTGGCTTGGCTTTTAAATTTTTCTTTATTGGCGTATTCCCAAGTGGAATACATGCTTGTATGGAGATTGTTATTTTCTCACGCAATGTTTTCTGTCAGGACTATTGTGGCTCATATTAAAAGATGTGGGTGCTTTTATTGAAACTAAACATGAACATTTCCATATGCATTTATCAGAACACCATCTACCAGGCTTCAGCTTCTAAAGATTACCCGGAGAGTGCAAAGCCATACTGACAAAACTACACTAAGCATATGGGCATGGGCTCTGTCTAGTCACTTAGTTAGATAATGCTATGTCTTAGAACCTATGGAAATCTTAGCGTGTTGCTTTTAATGAATGGTACTGATGTTCTTACAGGCTGTGCTTTAAAGTGGGGTCTTTGGAGAATTATCAGGGCCGCCTTGCATTCCAACTACATGAAACATCTTTCTTGTACCGTGTAGTTCATGTGGGGAGGGAAGAGAACGAAGATCCAGGATTATTATAGCTGTTATTATTATTATTATTAATATATACATATATACACCTACATTTTGGCGAGGTACAGGATTTTGGGGGATGTTCAGATATCTTTTTTTTATTCCTAGCTAAGAGGGTCACAGATGTAATTCATTTATTATTAATAGTATTTGAAAGACTGAACTGGCATGGGGTAATCGGACTCTGCTATTATTGATAAAGAGAGCTAATTAAGAGCTGAAATCATCATTCTTCATACTCTTAATTATGATGCTATTTAATAACTACTACCTGAAAGGGATAGAGAAGCAAGCTCCACATAGGGGTGGGATTCAACCAGAAGCATTGTTTTACACACAGAACCTGGCAAGCATTATTTGCACCTCACCAAAGGAAAGAGTTCATGAACCAAAGGAATTGATAGCAAGGCAAGTGGCCACCTTGAGGACCTTGGTAGACTCAATAAATGCAAAACCACTGCAACCTCATAAAGCATTTTAGAACCACAATGAAGCATTTGATATTCTGACATGGGCATTCTTGCAATGATACCTCCCCCACAATGTCAGTCTCTTACTGTGATACCCTGAATTCTTAGCAACAAAGGGATGAATTGGCCACAAATGCGGTTGGCTAATGAACGTAACCCTATGGCTGCGTTCGCTGTTATTTTGGCACTAATGTGGTCTAGTAACAGATGCAACTGTAATTTGTGACTCATTTGCTACCCCATTACTGCTTAATGAAATCTAACATATCACATTAACAATACGGATAAACACTCATTCTTGATATGTGGCATTTGGCTGTTTTCATTACCACTGTAATTAACACTTGAAATATTATTTCAATAAATATTTAAAGTACTTTAAAAAATGGTCAGAGTAATCATGACACAGATAGAAAACATGGCGCTAATGTGTGAATTTCAAACCTAGAGCACCCTGGTCCCTGCAGTGTTGTTTGCAGGACACTGTCCATGAGAAGGAAACTGGTTTCAGGCATTATTGAGGCTTTACAGCATGCCAGGCTAAAGTCTTCCAGAATTAGTTCGCACTCATTAAAATGTTTAAAAGAATACAGATAAATTTACTTTGAATACAGTGATTGGGAAATCAGATGAACACTATCATGGGGCGCATTAGCATTTACTCTGCTTTATTTTTTGATCACGGAAAGTTGCACTGTGAAGCCGTTACACGAGATCTTCAACTCCAATAGAAAGCATACCTCAGGCCAGGCACCCAAAATTAAAGAGGTTTTCAATTTTTATTTTTGCTAAGGAATATAGAGACATGTTATATATAATATGTCCCCGTGGCATAATCCTTTTTAAAGACACATTAATTTTAAGTTTGAAGCTATATATGTGTACATTGACCTAATAAAACAATGCAATGAAATAACATTGTAATATGTAACCAAGGAGATGCTAAAACCTTAACTGCGTTTAAAGAGGTAAAATATTACATATGAAGTCTTCCACAGAGAAAAGAGAGATAAACGTCAAATTTAATATTAAGTACTACAAATCCCAAACGTTGTTTTCTGAAAGAATACAAGTCACCATGAATTCCCATCACTAATGAAAGACATGGCCTTTTGATCAAATTAATCATTTAGTTTATGTGATCAATTTCGACAGATATCGACTTTCTAGTGTTTACCTGGAACATGTTAAAGTAGTATGTGCATGGTTAAATACCATCTGTACTGAAATGCTCAAAACATTTGTTCCTTTTGCTAAGAATGCAAATCTGGAGAACTGTTGTATCAACACATAACAGCCGACGTCTGACACGGTGAATTATCACAGCTGGAATTAAATTGTTTCTGAACAGCTGCTGGCAGCATAGCTTTCATCAATGTTTGATTCAAATGTAGAGGGGGAAAAATCCCCCAGAATGAAACATCATGTTGTCCTTACAGATGGGGTTTGTGTTCATTATCCCAAACAGCACAGCAGCCAGTGCCAAACCGTGTTCCTGTATCTAAGCTCTCTTCTGGCTGGAAAGATGATGGTCACTGGAAGATGATTAATTGACAAAGACCTTACTTTTCGAGTCTCCACTTCCGCTCAGAATTTTTAGACATTAATTCCTCTCATGTCACTGGCTCCCCTGTACCAAGATCATTTGTAAAGCCATTATTATTTTCAGTCTCTGGGGTCAAGCTAGTTCACTCTCCAGTATTTGAATGTATTTGGAAAACGAAGACTTTTTATTGCCCGAGCCGCAGAGCAACTGTTCCATTTGGATCCATTTCATCCTTCTGTTTGTTCTTGTTTGAAAATGTTCAATCTCACACAATCTACCCTTTTAGGAAAGTGTTTTCCGGATCTAATCAAGTACCTTGAGGTGGGTTGTTTTTGTTTTTGGAAGGTACGCCAGTGAGACCACACAAAGGTGGGAGGTCGTTAGTAAGGAAATAGGAGGAACAGCAGTAGGACAGTACTTATCCCATGGATATCCACAAACCAGCACAGAGGAGTTGAAAGGGCACTGTGTGGAGAGCCCATCACCCAGAATCCCAGCTACACCCAGCAACAATCACATACTGGATCATGTCTATCCATAGAGTCAGACACTAAATCGTCTCTCGTTGAACATCTACTATGTGGGCATTGTGGTAGATGGTGGGGCTCTAACAACAAAATACTCATTACACATCACTCTGGAAACCTAACACTGTCTGCCACACCTCCCTGAGCCACGAGACTCAGGAAGCTATCCTTAGAAGGCTAGGAAGCAAAATACTTTCTTTTAAAGTTTCCAAACTAACCAGTTCTCTGCTGAGACAGTCAGGTAGGTAGGTAGGTGTGTGTAGGTGTGTGTGTGTGTGTGTGTGTGGTGTGCGCGCGCGTGCGTGTGCGCATATGTGTGTGTCTGCATGCATGTGAGTGTGCATGCGCACACTTTCTATTACATATTTCTTACTGCTTGGGCATGTCTTTTTTTCCATCAAGAGATTCACTTATGTTCCAAATGTTAACAACAGCATGTGGACAGCGATAAAGCTTTGCTGGGTTATTTTCTTTTCCAATAGGCTTTTCTCATTTTCCTCCAAAGTTGTTACCTTGTGCCACAGGAGAGAGAGAAATTTGATACCATGCTTTTCCCTTCAAGCCTATTAAATTATCTACACAACACATAAAACACGAACAGACACGGTAAGACAGACACCTACCTCGCTGGCAGCAAAGAAGGCATTGTTTGCCTCAGCCATGTTCATGTAGTTATTATTTCCAAACTGAAAAAAAAATTGATTTATGTTAATGGGGAGCAAAGTAAAACCTGTAGTTGTTTATGTAATACTCAGAAGTGATTTGGAAAGAAGGCCAGGATAATGGGGCTCATGGGCCAAACTAGAAATGTGAAGCTGTGCCTACTGTCAACCAGTTCCTGTCGCCACTAGAGCACGTAGCTCTGCTGTCGATAATTCTAGAAAATAGTTGCGTTTCTCCCCATGACTGAGAGTGAAAGGAGACAATTAGAAACATTTGGCTGTCTGGTCACTAGTGTGCCATTTATTAGACTGGCATTTGTCAGAGATTGGGGAGCAAAGGTGTTCCCAAGAAAACCACTTGGCCATGTTTTAAAGCAAGTTGGAATTTTCTATCTTACTTTTCAAGAATAGGTGTCACAAGTGTGGGCAGGCTGAAAATGTGAATTAAAGGGAATACAATTCAACTTCTAGGACTCAAATTCTATGTTCTGGTGAGTGGGGTGTGGTATGAATATAACTAAATAAGACTAAAGAATATTTCTAAAATCTCCAAGCAGAGCTTAGCGCCCTATCTAACTCTATCAGAGCTACTGAAAGCCGTGCCATTTAATCTCTCCTTGTAACATTAAGTGTAAAGAGGTTTAGAAAATAAGCAGGATCCAATGAACGCATCAATTTTTATTTCATTCCCTAACACAATGGCCCGTTCATATCATCACAAATAAGACTGTATCAGCATTTCAGACATAAGCTCTTTACTTCCAGGGACCTGTTATCAAAATGTGAAACTTGGATTTGGGCAGAAATGTATTTTTAGGTTCAAATGGTCTAGGTAGGCACATTTCATTGCTTTCAACATTCTGCTATCAGTCTGGCAATATAGGAAGGCTCTATGGGCATAATTATCTGGAGTTGTGTTATTTTCGTAATGTTTAAATGGTAAGAGAATGTCCTTGTATCAAGTATTCTATTCATTTCATTCAATGCATCAAAAGAAGCACAGGTGTGGTCTCCAAGGGGTGAAATGTATATAGTTTTTTTCTAATATATATTTAAAAGCTAGCAGTTACATTATAGTAAAAGGTATAATTTCTCCAAGAGATTAAGTAGGTAGATCAATGGATGGTTGAATGAATGGGTGGTTTGATGGGTGAACAGAAGGACAGGGTTAGAAAAAGGTACATAGATACTCAGATACGTATGTAGATTGATAAAAGGAGAAAATAGATGTGCAGATATGGGAAACCCACATCATCCTCCCCTCAGTACCACTTATTTCAGAGAGGCTCTCGGTCCAACTCTGAGCCCACAGGAAGCAGGACTGACATACTACCTGTCATCATGTCAGGGACCCAGGAACAAAGCAAGATTTACAGAAAAAAACACTAAGGGCTTCAGAGTGTTGCTAAGCTTTACAGGGGCAACATCAACCACCACCCAACACTTGAACACACACGCAATGAGCTATCAGACAGGCTCTTTTCCAGCCCTCCTGCTCATCTGGGTGGATGTCTTTAAGCACTCTAAAAGGTGTACTCATTAGCCCTTAAAGAAGACCTTTATCTGGCTTCTCTGAAGGTGTGTGATTTCAAAACATATGCATGGGTGCACAGGTTCGCCCACATGCATACATACACACACACACACACACTTCTCCATTTTCCGTGTGTTAAAAATATGTCAGAACAAACCCCACAGGCTTCTGTTGTGCAATTTTTTCATGAAATGTTCAGGCCTATAATCAAATATGACCCGTATCTTAATCTATATACTTCATGTTCCAATCCTGCCCCACCCCAAAACTGCCTGGCAGCCAGTATCACAACTTTAACATTATTTAAATGTAGGCTTTGTTGGGGAATTAGAAATCCATTTAAGGCAAAGAGCTCATTATCAGAGAGTATTTTTTTAAGATTAAACTCACTTATTATCTAATAGCACCTAGAACAACAAAGGAAAATAAAATGGCCATTAAACTAAAGGCCTAAACAATTAAAAAAAAACCCAAAAAACAAATTAAGCTCAGAGTGAAATAAGAACTGGGTTAGAAATCCTCTTCAGAACAGTTAGTATGCGAATGTAATTACTGAAGAAACTACAGCTAATCAGCTGTGAATTGTATCCATTAATTAGTATTTGCCCTGGAGGAATGAGAAAAATCAGTAACAACACTGGCACCCGCACAGCGCTGAGGAGCTGCACATGGCCAAGCTGCTGCGTTAGTCAAGCAGGTGGCTCCAGCGGTCCACGTAATTTGAAAAGCTCTCACCTGGAGGGGGGGGGACTTGGAGCGGACAGAACCCTCCTTGTGTATCTCTTGTATCTGCATAAGGCCTTAATTAATGGCTTTTAATTTGGAAGCACTTGATGATCGGGAGGGAAGAGTTATAAATCATTTCAAATAGAAGCAAGGGTTTCTCTTCCACCTGGGGTAGAATATGCCCTGTTTAAATGCAGCCTCCAGACGTTGGCTGGTGGCAGGAGATTGTTTTTCTTCTGCACATGGGATTGTGGGGATGTAGTTGTACCAACAACAAAAACAAAACAAACAAAAAACCAACAATTCTTTATCTGAAACCCACATTTTATTGAGTGCTGTGAATTCCTTATGGGCTACATCCAGTCATTCTAGTAGTTAGAAGGAAAGGAGTGGCCCTTTGAAATTTTGTTTTTGTTTGCTTATTTGTTTGAGACACCATCTTGCTATGGAGTCCAGGCCCTCAGAACACTTCCTACTTATCTTGTGTCCGCCTCTTGAATGCTCAGCCTCCAAGAGTTTGCTCCTGTGCCCCCTGTTTATTTCATGTTCAAGTGTGGTCCTCCTTCGGTTGTCTGGTGTTCAAGAACAGATAGGATTCTGAAAGGAAAAGTACTCCTTTGGGGTAGAGCGCTAATATAATGACCTAAGAACAATTAACTTTGAGTTGTGTACAATTAAATTTAGTTTATGTTCTAGAAGGCAGAGACGATGGTAGAAGTATTATTTCACACACAGCCTCCAAGTCTAGGAGAAAGGGCCTTAACTGGGCTCCCCACTAACTGTGGGACTAACTGTGTCTGGCATATTAGAAGCAGTTCAGTATTTGTTGAAAGGTTGAAAAGTTTATCCCATCAAACCTGAGTAACCCATAATCACCGCTGCTCCCCAACGTCACCTGTCAAATATTTTAATGGTAACTAATAATGAGTGGTACCCGTGGAAGCCTTCTGTACATATTTTTTCTTTTCATCTCCCAATGCAATCCGTTTTTCCTAACAGCCAGCAAGACAGAGGTATTATCATACTTATTTGCTCTAGGTCAGCTGACCAAGGGTCCCAGGGGTCAAGCCACCTGCCTCAGCTGACTTGAGCATGCATAGCTGGCATCCTCCAGCCTCATTCCTCCCACACTAGGACCCCATATACACTTGCTTGACTCTTCCACTTGGTGATCAATTCAAATTTCAAACATTAGCGTTCACTCTCTGATTCCTAGCTGGACTTTCCCGGAGGGTATTCTGGTGTTCCAAGTCAATTATGATGTTCCTCAAGGAAAGGGTTCCACAGTCCCACGTATCTCAGAAAGGGTTTGTGATGAGCCCCAATGCCTTCCATGAATCTAAAGGCTTTCGGTTTGTTCAATCTGCAAATAACTATACGCCACCTGTTTAAGGTCTACACTAGGCCTGGAGACACAACGTTGGCACAGCCGAAGTTGCCATGGACTACTTGTTTTTTTAAAATGGAGCCCACAGATACCTTGCACCCTCCAGCCCACACCACCAAAAAGAAGAACAATAACCCTGTGGACCTCTCCTTTTGTTTACCTCACAGTAACCAAGCTCTTAGGGAAGCCTTGCTGCAAAGACATTGGCAATGCCCCCAATCACACATAGAAAGGCCGGTCTTAAATTTACACAGTAGCAACACCTATACATTTAAAAATCAATCACAAGTTTCTAACATTCCCATCCTGTCACCTTAATTTGGTCCAGCTCCAAATCTCTGAGCTGACAGCCCCCACTGACATTCCTCCAAGACCCCCTAACTCAGTCATATAAAGGTCTTCATGCAAAGACTCAAAGCAAAATATTCTAAATAAATATGATGAATGGATATTAATTACTGCAATGGGCACACGAAAACACCACCCAAGAGAACATCTCAGTCCCTATGTCTTAACGAGAACACATATGTGGGACTTTGAACCACAAGTTAGGAGCACACAAGCGGTAACAGGTCCTTATTCACAATGACAAACTCCAATAGATGCTATCCCAAAGACACCACCCTTGAATACGTAATTACAAAGGAGAACCCTTTACACGTGGAACCTGTCTCATAACTGTATTCAGAGGTGGATATGCTTTTGCTGCATGATGAGCAATTACGGCTTCAGCAAACACAATTTATGAAGGACATTAATTGAAAAGGAGCAGTGTGGGGTTTTGTAGAAATGCACCAAAGAACATCATGCCCGTGGCTCATGTGACTGTGTGAAGTGCCACAGTAAATAAATGCAGATTGCAAAGTCTGGCTCAGCTAGCCAACAGGCTTGGGACAAAATAGAACTGCAGAGACAAAGCCCCATCTGTAAGCAGAAGGTGGACACTTGGGCTTGGCCAGGCTGCAGCATCATCGCCACTGAAACTATCGTGACACCCCTGTGAAGAACTGTATAGACCTCGAATAAAGCAGCATTAACAATGGGATCTCAAACAGCTAAAGTGCACAAATTTAAGTTAAAAAAAAGGTAACCCTTCAAATTCTCCTCATTCTTCATTGAATTGGTTAGCAGACACCATCCAGTTTGATGACTCACCCAGACATTTGTCGAGTTACTTACACAAACTATGTAGTTAACCGACCATGTGTGCCAGGCCTGGCCGTGGGATGGAGGGGCAGCAGGTGAAGGCCACTCCCTCTTGATGGCTCTGATAACTATACTCTGGGAAAAGGCTGATGGCATCAAGCTGCAACCCCACTGAGGACCAGAAGTCCACAGGGAAGCAAGGATGACATGAAAAATGGGGGCAGTGCTGAGGACAGCCATGAGCAGATCCAGGGCATCCTAAGAAACAAAGGATGATGGGAGCACAAAGACTACCTACGGTGCCACCCAAGGACGGGGGCCCAAAGGGAATCTGGGAAAACACTTGATCACAGGTGTGGAAGTGGTGTGTTTTACACACACACTGTACACCCCTTAGAGTTTGAGTTCTGATCCCAGGCTAGGTTTGTGAGAATTCTTGTCCCTATGAATAAGTTATCTGACAGGATAACCTGAGGCAAGAGTGACCGATTTTGGCTCCTGGTTTCAAACCACGAGGGTAAGATGTGGAGGAGCAGACCAGATCAAATTATCATGGTCCAGAGACACTAAGGTACAAGAGACACAGGAAGTGGCTACTCACAAGGGCCTGCCTCCAGTGTCCTGCTTCCTCCTGCTAGATCCCACTTCCTAGAGTTCCTAGACTGTTCAAATTAAGCGGCCCACAACAGGGTACCACGTGGGAAAAACATGAGCCCATGGGCAATACTTCCTATTCAAAGCATAAAAGCATTTGCAGTATGCTGACTAGGCGGGGATGTTTGGTAGGCTTGATGTCTTAATCGCATTTTCAACTTAGGATATTTTCAATTTAGGATATCCAAATTGAGATGTTTTTGACCTATGATATTTTCCAACATAAGTTTTACCAGCAATGAGCATCTAACCAACTAGCTATATATATATATATAGTTAACTAAGTATATTACTTAAGTTAATTAAGTATATACAAGTATATGTGCATAAATGCAGAGAATCACACACATATGCATAATTATACATACACACATATACATGTGCCTTTTAACAAACTAAAATTGCCATATCTTCTGCTGAACCTTAAAAAGTATAATGACTCATATATTCAACACTTTGACTTGGATGGCAGCAGGCATTTCAAGCATATATCCAATGCTGAGCCCCTCGTTTGTTCCCTCAAGCCTGACTTTTGCGGTCTTTTTCATCACCTTCCATGGGGAGCTGCCTCAGGCCAAGTCATTCTTGAATCTATGCCTTTTTTCCCTTTGTCCCGTCAAATTATTAGTGGATCCTATTGGCTCACTTTTCTAGTTAAATTCGAGCAAACCATTTGTATCCACCTTCAATGTCTCCTTCCACGGCAGACCACCTGAGCCCACTTCCTACGTCCATCTCCATGAGACTCAGCCCTGCCTAAGTCCACTGCCTTTTGGCTGCAGGAGCCTCCTAGCAGGTTAACCCTACTCCACCAAACTTTCAACAGACACTGCCACAGAGGTCTGGGTCATCTGACCCTTGTTCAAAACTTCCCATTGGTTCAGGGGAGAGGACACATCCTTGTGATGGCTCTTGCTTTCTTCCTGGCATCAGGCCAACATTCTCATTGTTCATGTGAATTTATCCTGATGACCTCCTTGTGGTCCCAGCAACACCCCAGACCCATACCTACCTCAGGGCCTTTGCACTGACTGGTCCTTTCATCTGGATCAAATAGCCCCACAGCTTATTCATCCCCTCTTTCTGGGTCTTCTCTGGATGCCACTGTTCAATGACAATCACATTTCTGTACAGCCTCTTTCTCCAATGCTCTTGATCCTTCTTTCCCCACTCTACCTTATCCATTAACACTTTCTCTTTCATCATCTATTTGATTATTTATTCATTTATTATGTATGCAGCATTCTGTCTGCATTCCAGAAGAGGAGACCTGATCGAATTACAGATGGTTGTGAGTCATCATATGATTGCTGGGAATTGAACTCAGGACCTCTGGAAGAACAGCCAGTGCTCTTAACCTCTGAGCCATCTCTCCAGACCCCCATTAACACTTTCAATATTACACAGTACAGCCATCATTTTCCTCCGGCTAATAGAATATAAATTCAGTGAGGGGACCATTGTGTCCCTTTGCTTCACCAAGCCCTGTCGTCAAGAAGAACAGTAAACAGTAGATGCTCAGCAGATCTGTTCTGAATGACCCAATGGACGCCTGGTGAGAAGCCACAGTTTTCTCCAAGTCCCTTGGGCCACTGCGCCAGCTCCCGACATTCAAACAAGGAGGACCCACCACCATTGTTGTCCCCACACAATATCTATTAACAAAAAAAGTAGAAAGAGGGAAACATACATTCTAAGAAGTAGTGCCGCAAACTCTAGAGACATCCATCTGAAGAAACGCTGTACCCGGAAAGGCACTATGGGGCAGATCTGGAGCCACACTTAGCAACAACTCGGTGCATTTCTGAGAAGCTAGCAGGGAGTATTTAGAATGCTCAAAATGCAAAGAGATAATGCATGCGTGCTGGGACAGAGGCACAATTGGGGTCATCCCGGACCTGACCATTACAAGGTGAACTGAAATGCCATATTGTGCCTGTGAGTGTGGACAATTACTGAGTCCACTGAACAGAAAAGATCCGTGTGTTTAAAGAAAGGAAAGGTTTAGAGCTTTACGTGGGTTGGGTGGGCTATTGGGGATGGACCCATTGGTGGCAAAATACAGACGGCTGTGACCAGGTGCACTCAGGCAGAGTGCTGAGAGAAAGGGACCGTGTGATGATAAAGGTTGGAAAGGCTTCAGGTATTCAACTTAATGACTGATTTTTTTTTCTAATTTGAAATGCTTTCTTTTAAAGAAATGATATTTGGTCTAAATCTGTGTTATTCAAATTGTATAGCCAAGGACCAGAGACTAACTCAAGGCCTGCCCAAGCATGCAATTACCTGACCCCACCATGGACTGACTGTATAAGATTTCAAGTCCACGAGACTCTAATGTTTTATGTTTTTCTCAGGAACTGTACAACATGCCAATATTTGCCTAGTTTGTTTTAGACTAACACTTTGAATTTAAAAGAGAGGGGGAGGGAGGGAGGGAGGGAGGAAAGAAGGAATAAACAAACAAATCTCCTTTTTTCATCTTCCTCCCAACATTTTGGTTTTTGTTTTGGGATGGGATGCCAATGCATAGTACAGACTGGCCCCAAGTTGGCCATCCTCCTGCCTTAAGACTCTTGAATCCTGGGCTAACAAGTGTGCTTCACCATGCTGGCTTTAAAGGAGATTTTCTAAGCCTCTAGAATGATCTAAGGGAGATGCTGAGGTTACACAGTATTTTGTTGTTGCTTACAGTGATACAGGAGTTTGTCATCTCTCCCTTTTCTCACTCACAGGAAAAGGTCACAGTTCGCGAGGGAGACACCCTTCTAACTCTTTTCCCATCATCCCCAGGACAGCCAGAAACACCCATAGCTGTATCAAGAGGGCAATGTAAGCTCTGCTGTCAGAGTTTTAGCAAGTGGTGTGGTCACACAAGTAACAGCAAAACCTAAACATATGGACACAACTCAAACACAGAGGCCTTTGGATTCTCATGATCTGGATGCAGTCAAGTTTGTGAATTGTACAACCATCTGGACAAGTTAACAGTGGTGGGGGGAAAAGACACTTGTTTAATATAAAATACATACATCTATGTATGTGTATACACACACACACACACACACACATGTGAGCAAAGAGATGAGGGTTTCAGAATCAAGGGAGCTTTCAGCCAAAGTGGAGTAGTCACTGGGCTGGCTAATATACCTTTACAAATACTTCCAGAATTGAAAACTGGGAGACTAGTGTCCTCAAACACACTACGCTGAAAATGCCAACAGTAACACAACATGGTGAACAGGTCATTGACACAGCCCATCTATGTGCCTCCCCTTCCTCCCCCAAAGCTGAGTACTTGCTGGATGCCGGTTAATAGGACTTAATTGGGGGAATGTATTCTCTCTCTGCAGAGGGTAAGAAAGACGCAACTGCTGTTTTTGGAGGAATGGCAGTGTGGCTGAGACGATGGGCAAGAAAAATAAGGCATTAACTTAAGGACCAAGCTTGCAACAAATAGTCCTCAAAGATAGGGAACAAAGAGTCAGAAAGAAATGGCTGCTCAAGAGGACAGGTCTTGAACTCAGGAAGTGGGCAGGGGGACAGAGAGCCCCAGGCAGGGAGTGAGGTGGGCAAAGCTATGGACCTAATCATGCACAGGGATTGGTTAAAAATCTTTGTAGGCAAGTGAGTAGGGAGAGGGAAGACAGGTGTGGGCAAATAAAGGCCAACTGGTACGGAAAGTCCTTCTGTATATGCGTTGTTTTTATTAGTTAATGAATAAAGAAGCTGCTTTGGCCAGCAGCAGGGAAGAATAGAGCTAGGCGGGAAAAACTGAACTGAATGCTGGGAGAAAGTAGGCAGAGTCAGTGAGAAGCCATATAGCCGCCACAGGAGACAGATGCCTCCATCAGAGCCCACCAAAACCTTGCTGGTAGGCCAAGAAGCTGTGCTTAACTCTGTTCTTTTGAGTCTAGAATTCCTTTCCAAGCTTTCTCAGGTTTTACATGAATTTAAGTGATACACATTGGTGTGCCAATCTGTTGACAGGTTTCTACAGCCGTCCAATCCCAAAGAAACACACAGAGGCCTACATTAATTATAAACTGGCTGGTCTATTAGCTCTAGGTTCTTTAACTAACTCTTACACCTTAAATTAAACCATTTCTATTAATCTGTGTATCACCATGTGGCTGTGTCTTACCAGCAATGTTCTGGTGCATCTCCCTCCTGCTGGCGGCTACATGGTATCTCACTGACTTTGCCTACTTTCTCTCAAATTTCAGTTTAGTTTTCTCCACCTAGCTCTGTTCTGCCCTGCTGCCAGCCAAAGCAGCTTCTCTATTCATTAACCAATAAAAACTAAACATATACAGAGGACTTCCCACATCATCTCCTCTTTTTTGTTAAATAAAAAGGAAGGTTTTAACTTTAACAGAGTAAAATTACATATAACAAAACAGGTACCAAGCAAGAATTACAGTTACAACATTTATATCTACTTTATCTCTTATCATAACTAAGGAAATCTATAATTATAGCTATCTATTCTTCAACTCCATCAAAGACCCAGAAGGATATATTACCACCTAAGTTAACAGGAAGTGCATTGTAAGCAACTTCCAAAACCTTAGAATTGACAAGAGTCATCTTGCTGTCTGGACAGTCACCCAAAGTTCTTCTTTAATGTTGCAGCATCCATCTTCAGCCTACAGGCCCACAGTGTCCAGCAGCTTCTTGCTGTTTGCTGGTGGAAAGCATAGACATGGTTCCTTTAAGAGGTTACCTGACTTGGTTTTAGCAGTAAAAACTATGCAGCTTCCTGGTTTGCCAGCACAAACAGCTCTGACTCTTTCAGGAGGTTTCACTATGGAGCATTTAAATTGGTCTGTGAGAAGTGTGTTATAAATTGCTTAATGGTGACACAGACCTGCTGCGACCCTGGATCTGGGGCAGAGAGAATGGCTCTCAGAGGCAGTGAACATGTCTCTGCCATGTTGGACTGGGTGGAGCAAGCAGGCAAGACCACGGAATGGTCCTAGCAATGCCTGTTTAGCACTTTAAAAAAGTGCTCCTGGTCAAAAAAAAATCACGGATACGTGTGCAATAAAGACAAATCCAGATGGGAAAGACCTCTAAATGGGTCACAGTGTTGGATAACTGTATTTATGATTGTGAGAGAGAAGACTATAGACAGTTATAAAAAATAAAACAAAGTCTTTAAAGAGACAGAGTACAGACAGTCAGATAAAAGGAGTAAAAAAAATAAGTCATGTAAAGATGACATATACAGAGAGAATCTGGACTATGTATATTATTGTGCTTTCTTTGAATTTTTGATTCTAAAGGAGCTAAGTACAGAGAGACATTTCATTGTATGGGCTGCTAAACTTAACCGACATATATATTTTAAAGGTGTCTTGACTTCAAAATTTAGGATTAAGGATATGTTGCTTTGGAAAGGAGGTTCTGCTTTTGTTTCCACAGAAGATAAGAACTTGCGAATTCCTTCCAGGCTAATGTGGTTTGATGGGCCAAGACCCCCTGAAAGGTCTCTGTGAACACTCCCAAAAATTACTTCATCCAGGGCTGGAGAGATGGCTCAGAGGTTAAGAGCATCACCTGCTCTTCCAAAGGTCC
>LOJH01012732.1:5391-18053 GCA_001685095.1 Ellobius talpinus
CAGTTCCTTCCTGCTTGGCCCTGGGTGAGCCTGAAGCATGGTAGCCAGGGAAGCTTTTAAAAACATGGTATTATAATATCATTATTGTTGTGTGTGTGTGTGCCTGTGTGTAGATGCCAGAAGACAACCTCCAGGATGGTCCCTCCAGTGCCTCTCTCTGATCTTAACTAGCTGAGGGAATCTGCCTGTCTCTGCCTCCCCAGCATTGAGGTTACAAACACGTGTTACCGTGTCTAGCTTTTAAAAAAAAAGTGTTCCAGGGACCAAACTCAAGCCTTCATGCTTGCAAGGCAAATGTTTTCCTGACAGAGTCATCTCCCCATCCCTTAGGACTTCCTTTTAAAAGAGAAGGATGGAATAGGTGGTGTTCATGAGGGTGACCACGCCCGCAGTTACAATCAGTTCTTGGAACAGTAGCCATGAATGCCCTAGTTTTGTCTCACTTGAGAAAGTGCATTAATTAGAGGGCTGAGCTTTACCCCTAATATTATCATAGTGAAATATACTTGCATGACACCAGGTACTTAGCAATGCTCAAAATCATAAGCTATTTTTAATTATTATTTATGTTTTTGGCTTAACCTTTAGCCAGAGTAGCCAAACTACACTTCATGGTCTAAATCCAGTCACCACCTGTTTTTCTGTGTCCTGTGTGAACCACAAATGGCTTTTGCATTTGGAAGTAGCTGGGGAAATGCAAATATTAAAAAGGCTTTACCAGAACACACAACGCCTCTTTTTTTTGCATTTTGTCTGTGATTTTTTTGTTTGTTTTGCACTGAGACAATTGAGTTGAGTTGCTGTAACAGAGACAAAATAACTCGTTTCAATTGTTTATCTGATCTTATAGGAAGAGCTTGCCAATATGTCTACTAGATGTTCCTATCTGTCGAAGCCCACAAGTATCACATAATCTGAGTCTGTGTCATGTCTGTGAGGTTTAAGATCATGTCTGTCTTTAATTTTTTTAAAAAATATTTATTTTTATGAGTATGTGTCTTGCCTGAGTGTGTGTATCATGCCCATGCAATACCCTTGGTGGCCAGAAGGGGGGGGCTGTTTTATCTCCCTGGAGCTGGAGTTACAGACTGTTGTAAGCAGCTGTGTTGGTACTGGGCATCAAACCCAGGTCCTCTGCAAGAGTTAAAATGCTCTTAACCACTGAACCATCTCTCCCTCCCCAGGATCATGTCTGTTTTGCTCACCTTTGTCTTTCTGTTTCTTGGTATAGATTTTTGATAGTCAATTAGTTCTGCCAAGTTCCTCCTTTGTAACCCAGGTGTATGGGAGCCTTCAGCTTCCCTTCATGAATGCCTAACTACTGTTGGAGATTTCGTCCAAGAGTTTTAGTCTTGAACCAGGCCATCCTCAGGTGGTTGGGACCGGGAATGGGGTACCTGAGAAATTCTTCTGTGGAAGCCTGATGGTGAATTCATGAAAATACATGGAGAGAGAATACAGATCCTTACTCCTGTAGTTCACACGTGTCAGAGTTCATAGGTCACACTCATGAGCACCCCGAAGTGGGTACTTTCCTCTCCTACCTATGTCCTGGGACTGAGTCAAGAAGTTTCCCATGCCTTTGAACTACTCCCCTCCCATCTGACTTAAAGTCCTTGACTCCTATTTTGTTCTAGAGAGAGGAGAATTCTTTGTACCCAGTCACACAGTTATAGCCTCCCATTCAAGTACCAACCAGGCCTGACTCCACTTAGATTGGGCGTGTTTAGAGTGGTATGGCTGTTAACATAAGAGATATTATTTCTTCGTTTGTTTCTCTTCTCTCTTTCTCTCTACTCCCCCTGTCCCTCCCTTCGTGTGTGTAGGTGTGTGTATGCATGTGTGTAGGTGTGTATGTGTGTGTGTAGGTGTGTGCGCGTGTGTGTATGTAGGTATGTGTAGATGTATGTGTGTGCATGCATGTGTGTGTATGTAGGTGTGTATGTAGGTGTGTGTGTGCGAGTGTGTGTGTGTAGGGGTGTGTGTGTGTGTATGTGTGCGCACATGCGTCCCTGCAGGGTCCAGAGGAGGGCATCTAATGCCCTGGTGCTGGGTTACAGGTGGTTGTGAGCTGCCTGACACAGGTGCTGGGAACCACACCTGCGAGAGCGGCAAATCACCTTGACCACGGAGTTATCTCCCAGCTATAGGAGTGTTCTTAGAGAGATGCACTCTGCTCTCAATGGAGACTTTCCCAGAAGAGGACTGGCTATACTTTTCCTGAATTCAAAACCTTCTAGCAATGATTTTCCCAGAACCAAACACCTCCTTCACCTCCTTCCTCCTCAGATTTCCTATAACGAACCCAACCTTTCTCCAAAGAGCAGCTGAGAAATACTTTGATGGCTTGAAGAATCTATTTGCATCCCATGGTAAAAATCTATTTGTACCCAGTGATGAAAATCTATTTGCACCTCCTCCTTTAGCCTACAAAGTGGAATGAAATATCAGGGCCAAATTTTAAATCATAAAGCAATACATGAAGGTGGGATGTGCCTCTTCTCTCTATACTACACATGCATAAGGCTTAATAATCTGTGTGACTTTATGTAATACATACATATACATACATTTTCTATACATAGGTCATCAAGAAGTAAAATGTATTTACTACGTAGTCAACTCTGTGTGAACTCACCGTAGGATCTTGAGTGATTTTAAATCATTGGTGCTTTTTGCCTGAGAAGCCTCAGAGGGATTCTGGCTCCAGGGTGGGTCATCTTTGGTTTAAAAATGCTGGGCTCAATGCTAGGTGCAATGGCTTTCAGAGCATGCTACTTGTTGACTTCATTCTGCATTTTCTAGAGCCACAGCCTGGCATCGTTCTCTGGTATTAGCCCCCTGTGGTGTTTAAAGATAAAGTCTATAGCTCCCAGGACTGGGGCAAGGAGGACAGGAAGTGAAGGTGGGAGACAACCATGGGTACTGACTAATGGCTTCTTTCTGGAGAAGTCTCTCAGGTGCAGCTGTAGGTGGGCAGGTTGTCTGGGAGCCAGGTCTAAGCGGACATCAACAAGTTCTTCCTGTGTGGACTCTGCATAGAAGAAGTGGACACTCGGGAGGCTGGAGGAAGGGCACATTGGGAGAGCTCATGGAAGGAGAACATCTCAATGACACTTTACTAGTGGTTTCTGATGGTGGCCTGTGGCCTTGAGGTTCTTTTTGGGGACACAAAAGAACAACCAAAAGAGCCCGTTATTGTTGGTGGAGGTGGTGATGGTGGTGGCAATAAGCGCTGTTTGTCTCTCTTCTCTGCTACTTTTTCTTATGACAAAAGTCATAGACGCATATGCACACTTAAAACTATAGATACGGAAACAGAGTTCTGCCCTCCCCTCGAGAAAGCCATCAGACAAATCTGTGAAATGTCTCCTGCTTAGGGATGGCCCCGGGAATGTGGAGAGAAGGCATCACGAATCCAACGAGTCGAATGTTTTCAGGCAATGACAATGCTGATAAAGAAAATAAAATAGAGCTTCTGAATAACCTGATGGGAGGCGAGTTTAGCAAGACACGGCCATCCTTCACGTGGCGGGGCAGGCTGTTTTCAAGGTCCTCTACTCCTCCACACCTGTCCTCCTCTTCCATTCCGATCTAATTATGTGTCATCTGTCCTACGATGTGACTGTGATGGACGACCTGTGTTGTAACCTTATTTTTTTTCACTTAATATAGTGTGAGAAGCTTTCTGTTTCATGATTTATTCATCTGCATCATTAATTTTATAGCTGCAGAGCCGTTTATCACATGGGCCGTAACATCCTTACATGAGCCCCCTGTGATTTCAGGTAGCTGCTGCAGTGTGTTGAGGGGACAATGCCTCTGAGTGTCTCTTTTGTTAGTGATACTCTGTCAATTCACGCTTCAGTGGTTCCAAGCTTAGACCATCACAATGAATTGGATCTCTGGCTCCATCTTACATACTTCTGCTAAGGTTTTCTTTTTTATCTCTGGTCATATCCTTCACTGGCTTCCTGCACAGTACAATCTTCACAACTTAGTTTAATCACTTTGTGTGGGGCACCAATACCAAGGGGTGGCTTGAAGAACCCACACAGGAAAAATATTCAACGTCCCTAGTCACTAGGGAAATGCAGGTCAAAACCACAATGGAATGCCACCTCCCGCTGGCTAAGATAGGTGTCCAGACCAGCAACAATACAGAGGATAACATGTTGGTGAGGATGCAGAGAAATGGGCCTCTGTCCTTGACCGCTAGAAAAGTTGTTTATGCTCCAGTGCTGGGGAAAGCAGTGTGGTGCTACCTCAACAGGCTAAACACAGAATTCTGCCACATCCATCGACTCCATTCCTGCCTGGACACCCCGCAAAAACTGAAAATGAATCTGATAGGTACATGTTCACCACTGGTCACTGACGCTTTGCTCAGAGTAGCAGAGAGGTGTTGCATCTACAGATAAATAGATCAACGAGATGTGGCTTACCTACATAAGGGGATACTGTTCAACAAAGGGATGGAGTTTGGTACAGTTCTTGAAAGCCCTGTGCCAAAGGATAGAAACCAATTCAAGGAGGTGGAAAGGAAACCAGGGGTTAACATGATCTTGGGAATGGAAAGTCATTGCTCAATGGGTAGAGCTTCTGTTCACGGGAATGGAAGAGATGAGGAAGCAGGTGGTGGCGATGGCTATACAAAAACATGAATGTAATAATTGGCATCAAATTATATACTTAACATGTCTAAAAGGAAGCCTGGTATAGTGCTGCATGCTGGTAATTCTAGCACTCAGGAGGCAGAGGCAGGTAGAGCTCCGAGTTCAAAGATAGCCTGGTCTACACAGTGAACTCCAGGTCAGTTGGGGTTATGTAGAGACCGTGTCTCAAAAGCAATGTTAAAAGGGAGAATTTTGTGTTACAGATATTTTACAAGAAGAAAACTGGATAGCTTGACCACTGCCTCTGTGGTTTGCTGGTGTGGCTTTTTTCACCCGGGTCCCTTCCAGGAAACTCCCCTCCCTCCCCTTCCTTCCCCTTCCCTTTTCTGTCCTCTCCCCTCCTTTCCTTCCTTGCTGCAGAGGCCAGAGGAGAACAATTGGATAGCCTACTCTATAGCTCTCCACCTGTCCCCTTGAGGCGGGGTCCCTCACTGAACCTGGAGCTAGGCTGGCAGCCAGTGAGCCCCAGTGATTCTCCCTCCTCCCTCTCCTCTCCCTCCTCCCCATCTCTTTTCCTCCCTATGTTCCTCCTTCCTTCCTTGCAATAGGGTCTGAATATTCAACCCAGGCTAGTCTTGAGCTACAATCCTTAAATCCTCCTGCTTCAGCCACATGAGTGGTAGGTTTACAGATTTGTGCCACTATGCCTGGCCTTGTTTTTGCAGTGCTGTAGATGTCCAGAATTAGAGTCTTGCATATACAGAGGTGAGCAGTCTACCAGTGAGCCACACCCACATCCTTGATACCCGTCAGTCTTCTATTTCTTCCTACAAGTTGCATCTCCAATGGCAACTCCTTCCTCAATGACTGCCCTGATTGCCACACTCAGTGTTCTTAAACACACAATCCTTCATTTATTTATCTGCCAGGGTCTGTGTTACTTGGACTGTTGGCTTGAGAGTGTTTAAGTTCGATGGGAGAAGTGCCTGACCTTATTCATTTCTACACAGTGCATTCAACAGATGTTTATTGAGGGTATATTAGATGTCATCCTGGAACACATACTGGTTTCTCATAACAATGTGATAAAGTTAAGGGACTGGGGAGATGGTTCAGTGGTTAAAGCACTTGCTGAAAGAGTTTGAGGATTAGAGTTCAGCCCCCCCGAATCCACATACATGCTGAGTGGGTATGGTGGTCTGCCTGCAATTCCTGAAAGATCTTGAAGATGGGATCCCCAGAGTGAGCTGGTTGAGGAAACGAGTCATACCAGTGAGCTCCGGATTTGGTTGAGAGACCCTGTATCAGTGAATAAGGTTGAAGACTGACAGAGGAAGATTCCCAGCATCATCCTTGGGCCTCCACACACATGTCCACTGCACACATGTGTGCCCCCAAACATGAAAAAACATACATACCTACACACATGCACATGATGAAAAGAGAGAGCAATGCAGTTATGTAAGGGACTTCAGGTCTGCGTCACTCTCAGGGGAACTCCCTTCCTCTCTGCTTCCCGTGCTGAATTTTGGAAGCGGTGAGCTATGACAAGTACTTCTTCCTTCCTTCTGGGAAAAGATGGCCTTCTATGTTTGGGAAATAATTTCTAGCTTTAGTCCATGTGATTTGAACCACCTGACATGTTTGCATATGATCTTTCCATATTTATTATTGACTGTTGATGGTGAAATACAGATGGCCCAAGCTGAGCCACCCAGATCTGCCCTGGGATATTTGAAATCAAATCAAACAGGAGTGGAGGGAACCTTCCTATCAGTGGCAATGAAGATCTATGAGCAGCTTTTGTCCTTCCCTGTCTTGGTTCAGGTGACACAGTCATGACACACTCTCTCTGAAATTGCCCCGAGTTAGGATTCTGTTGCCGGCAGGCACGTTGCTGCATCTCTCGGAGCCACAGTCTCTTGGCTGGAAAGCACCCATGCTGACTCCTCCCTCACAGGGTTGTCGGGGACGACAGTGCCTGGCAAAGCGCCTAACAAAGGTGGGTGCACCTTGGCAGTTTGGTTTTTCATTATTTTACTGGAGCGGAGGGGTTGGTCAACAATTAGCACATATTGCTCTTGCAGAGGGCCCAGGCCTGGTTCCCAGCACCCACATAACCATGTGTGTGTGTCCATGTATGTCCGTGTACATATGTGTGGAAGGCACAGGGGGCAGGATGTCCCACGTTCCATCTGTTTCCTTATGGCAGGGTCTCTGACTGAGCCTGGAGCAAGGCTTATGACCAGAAACTCTCCTTCCTGTTGGGACCCTCCTGTTATCAGCCCATGTGTAGCCATGCCTGCAGAGGACAAATGGGAATATCAGTTCCCCCTTGGAGCTGAAGCCACGGGTGGCCGTGAGCCAGCTGAAGTGAATTCTGAGATTTGAACTCTGGTCTTCTTCAAGAGCAATAAGTGATTTTAACCACTGAGCCCTTGTTCCAGTCCCTCCGCCCACATTTTTTTTAGATGTCTTTCTGGCCTGGAACTCGCCACATAGGCTGGACTGGCTGGCCAGCAAGCCACAAGAATCCTTGTAGCTCTACCTTCCCAGTACTGGGATTATAAGCACATGCCACCACAGAAAGCTTTTATGTTTGTTTGTGGGGCTGGGGCTAGAACTCAGGTCTCCCTCCTGGCAGAGCAAGTACTTTACCAGCTGAGCTATTGCCTCAGCCCTCTTTTTTATTTGAAGCAGCATCTCAGGTAGCCCAGGCTAGCCTTGAACTATTAGCTAAGGATGGTCTTGAATTTCCAATCCTCCTGCATCTGCCCCCTGAGTGCTGGGTTAGAAATACAATCTTCTACGGCGTAGTATCGCTATATATATAGTCATTGTGCAGCAGAGAACCAGGCCTCTCTCCACCTAACTACCTGCAATTTTGTGTTTACTGACTGGCATCTCTTCCAGCCTTCCCTGATGTCTGCTGATCTTCCTTGAGCTTTTCTGATAGTCTACTTTCCACAGAAGAGAGGAGAGGGATCAAGTGGAGTTTGTCCTTCTGAGCCTGGTTATATCCCCTTGACTCATGCATGTTATGGTATGGTAGGATTTCACCTTTTATGGATGGATCATATTCCATCATGTATATTGGTTACCTATTCATCTGTTGGCGGACACAGATGATATGATATGATATGATGTCATATCTCGGCTGCTGGTGAACAACACTGTAATAGGCATGGATGTGCAGATGTGTTTTTGACATGCCGATTGCATTTCATTTGGATCCATCTCAGTAATGTGCCTGGTGAATCACACTGAAGGAAGCAAAGACTCGGTTTACGATTAGACAACATGACGTGGATACGGATGCCCACTGAGTCTGCTGAAACAAGGCTACACCAGACGTCTGCAGGACTATGGCGAGATAATTATGGCCGGTATCAACTGTCCAGGGAACCCAAGTAGTTAGTGATGGGACTGGTTCTATAACTGTTTCTGCCAACATCCCACTGTTGTGTGGGCTTTATATGATACGGTCCTGAGGTCAGAGAGGTGAGTACCCTTGCCTTCACTTTTATAGCTTAGGTGCCGGCTGGGGTGTCTGTGTGTGGCCCGTGTGTGTCAGTAGGCGCCTGGATGGCTGTGTGTGTTGTCCTTCCTACCAGCCTGTGCTGGTGGATCAACCATGTTTTATCCGCCCATGTCTCCTCTTCTACCCCCTGACCGTCCATCACCGTCCTTTGTTCCTGGGCTCAGAGCTAGGACCTCATACACATGATAATTTCTATTTTTTTGAGGGGCATTCATACTATCTGCTGTAATGGCTTATGTTAGTTTACATCCTGGATAACTGCAGGGATCTGTACTGTTTTCTGTAATGGCTTATGTTAGCTTACAGCTGACTAACTCTGCAGGGATCTGCTTTTCTCCACACAAATTCCTATGCTGGCTTTTTTTTCCCACTAGCCATTTTGATAGTATCATGATAATAGCTCCTCCCTGAATCAATGCCCATTGTGCACGAGACCATGTCTCTGGACTATGGGGACTCTAGTGAATGAAGTGACGGGTTCGCTCCCGTCAGCAGAGTTGAAAGAGAGATACTGTTTATGTGTCTTTTTTGCTGGCATCCCTATCTGCCTGGTGGATGACAGAGGTATGATTGGAATCTGTCTGTCTGGTCCAAGGGCAAGCATTGGCAGAGCCTGGGCCTGTGGGAGTACAAGGACATAAATGAGTCTTTCTCTGTCCCTCTGTCTCTGTCTCCCTGTCTCTCCGTCTCTCTCATTAGGCTGGAGGAACAGGGAGCCTTGGGCGGTGATCTATCTCAGGGTATCTCCAGTGTGAGAAGCAGACAGAGCAGGTGTGAATACAGGTGAGAGTTCCTTCTTCAAGAGGAAGATACAGTCTCCCTTATCTCCAGGAGCAAAGAGTTCAAGCTGCCGGAGGTAAAATGCACCCGACTGGCTGTTGCTGGGGATTTTTCAGTCTCTGGTACACTGTTTTCCTAGGCAACACAACGTCTGTTGGGAGATAAGCTGGGATGCCCACGAGGAGACAAAGGAGGAATGTAACTAGGAAGCCATTGAATGAAGGACAAGCGAGGATCCCCCATCTGGCTGCGCTGCTCGGGTACAGAGGGAGCAGGGCTGACGCCATAGGCACACTTTATGCTTTGGATAAATGGGAAAGGGACCTTAGAGGGATCGCAGACCTGCACAGTAAGACCCGCTTCCTGCACTGAGGATGGTAAGACAAGATGGTCCCACAACCCCCTTCATACTGTCCCACAATCCCCTTCATACTGTGGCATGTACACCTATCCTTGGGTTTCCTGTTGGGATTGATATCAGCCAAGTGGTTCTGTTCTAAGTGTAGGATGAGTGGGGGCACCAGAATGCTAGGGTTTGAGTGGAAATACTCCCCACAGGCTCATGTGTCTGAACACTTGGTCTCCAGATGGGGACGCTGTTTTGAAAGACTATGGAATTATTAAAAGGTTGAGCCTTGCTGGAGGAAGTACATTATGGGAGGGGGCAGGGGCAGGATCTTGATGTTTTAGAACCAATTCCACGCTCTGTCTACACTACTTCCTCACTGCCCAAGCAATGGGACCAACCACTCAGACTCCTGCAACCACTGCCTTCCTAACCATGATGGACCGAACCCTCTCAAACTGGGAAAGAATCAACACCTCCTTCCTGACGTTGCTTTGGTCCAGTGTTTTGTCAAAGCTGGGAACTGTCACTAATGCACAGAGTCCATCACATCCAAGCCAGAACACCTTCTCACTAGGACAGCTGTGAATATGGTGTGGCGTTTGCTTGTGCACCTTAACAAGCCATCCTGGGTGTCTCCTCTACTCTGGAGACCATTCAGCTAGGAAACTCAGATGCTGGAGCAGCTCTTTGCACAGCAGACACACAGGGGTTGGCTTTGACGGCAACCCCTGCCTTATGTGGGTTTCATGCTCTTTTACATACAAATTGGCATCGTCACAGCTGCTGCAAGAGCGAGCAATAGAGCATCCACATTTCTCCCCTTCCCTTCTCTCGATTGACGTGGATTTAACTCAGGATTTCCTCTCAGCTTCGCTTGTGTGATCTGGTGATGGCAGACTCCCCTCCTTCCTCAGGAGAGAGTCCTAGAATTCAGCTGCATCCATACACAGTTTTTTTCTCTCTCTCTTATTGCACTCATAAGGCATCTTTTTGTTGCGAGAAAGACAGGTTGGATCTGGTTTAAGCAGAGAGCAATTTGCTATCTCCTGTAACTGAACAGTTTAAGGGTGTTCAAGGAAGCCCAGATTTGAAAATTTCTTGACTTTGTCTTTGATGGTGTCCCTGTGTGGTAGCTCCCAGAAGCCTTAGGAGAGTTTTATTTTTTGTTTTGTAGAGACAGGGTCTTGCTCTGTAGTCCAGGCCCATCTTGAATGAGAGATTCTCCTGTCTCTGCCTCCTGGGAGTGAGGACACCACCCCTGGCTTGCTCTGTCTGTGGTCAGACGTTCCAGAAGACAGAGCAAACAGACTTCTGGATTCAGGGAGTCCAGGGACTGGCTTGCACTGAGTGATCATCTCAGATGCACCCACTATGACCAAAGAATTGTAACGCTTGGACTGACCAGGTCTGGGTCACATGACCACAACTATCTGTGAGTTGGAAACACTTTCTTATTCACAGTGAAGGAGAGTCCAAAAGTGGGAGGTTCGATACCTGTGATGGCTAATCTTGGTTGCTAATTTGACTTAATTAACCATCTGGAATTAACCAAAGAACAAGATGCTGGACACTTCTTTGAGGGGTTTTCTTGATTGGTTGATCTGAAGTGGGAAGGCCCACTCTAAGTGTGGGTGACACCTTCCAGTGACAACCCCAGCAACAGGGAGACCGGAGAAGAAAGCCTTGCTTTTTGCCTGCTTGCCTTCACTCTTGTTGACAAGTCCATCTATTCTGTTTGTGTGGCTGCCACATTTCTATACTTATATTAGATGCTTCTCCAGGCTTCTAACCAAAGACCCGTGGCTTCCCAGGAACCCCCAGACCATTGGTAACATATTAGGACTGACACATCCAGACCTGTGGCCCTAACAACTAGTGGATTCTCAACCTCTCAATGTGAGCCAGCCATTGCTGGGCTACCTAGGCTGTATTGTGCAAGCCAGACTAATAAATCCCCATTAATACATTTTCATGTTTTCAGTTCTGTTTCAACTAAAGAAGACATGCTAGGTGGGGACAAACTGTGTTCTTTCCTTCGGCTTACTTGTCTTGCCAGAGGCTCACCTGCAGCGTTGGAAGGGCATGAGCCTTTGAATTATTACTTTCTCCTGCCATCCACCTGTGTTTCTAAGTACCCAGAGATAGGTTGTGCATCCTTGGCTTGTCCTCAAGACACAAGCTACAGCTTCAGGCGTCCTTAGGCTACATACACTTTTGCCTAACTGCCTACCATTTGGGGATTCCCACTAGTCAACCCCAGGTCTAAAAACCTTGACTAGAACAGCTTAGAGCACTCAGCGAAGCATGGCAGCTATGTTGGTGGTTTTATTGTTATTACAGTAATTACCATTATTATCATCATCCTCATCGCCACTACCGCCACCACCATTGTCATCGGCATCGGCATGAAGCGTTCTCTCCCTGAATGGACACGATTGATCCTGTGATTGAACTTGGTCTTACACGACTATTTGATGGCTAGAAGTTCCAACACATGGCTGATCTTTCTTGAGTGACTAGCCCTCAATATAAAAGTAGGAGCCCAGTGTGGGTCACCAATCTGCAGGAACTTAAGGGTGATTTCAGCATCCTGTGAGTAACTAAGAAACGTTTATCACTTGAGGAGATTGAAAGTTTAGTTGTTCATCTCAGGGACTGGGAATAAAGATGAGATAAAGAGTTTATTCCTTACTCTCTTCTGTGCTGTATGCCAACTTCTCTTCGGGCCTGGAGGTCAACTCCTGGTCTCTGTTTGCTTTCTCCGTTGACACCTCTGGGTCTAGACCCAACTCTTCACACACCTCATCAGGACCTCCTCTGGGGTACCCTCCTGAACACTTGCCCTCACTCCCAGCCTTGGTTCTCCCTGATGTCTCTGACCTTGGAAACGTTAGCTCTGCATGCCTCAGTTTCTTCATCAGTGAAATATGGAGCGTGGGGTGCTTTTGGCTCACCTAAGATCGTTCTTTGTCTGGGACACCTTCTCTGGAGGGCGCTTTTGGGTATCTGTAACCAGAATACCCATCCCTTCCCTTCCTTGGAAATATTTTACTCTGTGGGCTTAATTTTGTTCCCATCATAAAAGTGGTGCATATGGAATCCCAACAGTGTGGTTGCCTAAATAACACCAGCATAACCAGTATGCCAACATGGATGGGGGACATTTCATAAAACCCCGTCCCTAGATGAAGAGCTATAGGCAATTGGTGGTTGCTGAGAGAGGAGAATCAGTCTTCTCCAGGGATGACAAACCCCTGATAGGTTATCCAATCCAGTGGTTAGCCTTAAACACATTATAAGCAACACCTACTGGACTTGACAGATTATCTGTCTGTCTATCTATCTATCATCTATCTATCTATCTATCTATCTATCT
>LOJH01012734.1:4398-15867 GCA_001685095.1 Ellobius talpinus
AGATAGATAAATAGATGTGCTTACTTTTCTTACAGAAAATCAAGGCTTAGTTCCCAGCACCCACATGGTAGCTCATGGCTACTTCCTGGAACAACTCCACTTCCAGGGAGATCCTATACCCTCTTCTGGTCTCCACAGGCTCCTGAATACAAGGCACGTATAACTTATAAAGGCTCACTCTTACACAGAAATAAAAAAAATAAATAAAATATTTTAAAACATTTTAAAGACTATCATACTTTAAAATGGACAATAATTTCAACAATTAGGAGAAAAAAAACCAGCACCTACACGGTGAGGCAGGAGAATCGTGAATTTGAAGGCAGCCTGAGCTATATCGAGACCATGTCTCAAAAAATAAAGAAAAATAGTTGTTTACAAAAGCAGAGCTAGGGGACTGGTAGATTCTGCCTAGCACTTAAGAGGTGAAAGCAAGAGGATCCGAAAGTCAAGGTCACCTTGAACTAGGTAAGGGAAAAATCATATAAACAAAAAAATGGTAACCAGGATTAAGGGGTGGGAGAAAAGATGGGTAAGGGGGCCGGGCATGGTGGTGGTTAATCCCAGCACTCGGGAGACAGAGGCAGGCCTAGCTCTGTGAGTTCAAGGCCAGGCTGGTCTACAAGTGCTAATTCCAGGACAGGCTCCAAAATTACAGAGAAACCCTGTTTTCCCCCCGCCCCCAAAAAAGAGATGGGTAAGGGGTATAATGTTTCAGAAGTTAGCTTTCTTAGCCCATTCGATTCTTTTTAAATTAACAGATAAGTTCTAATAAGGTGTATCGAATAGCCATTGAAGGTATAATCCACTCAATGGAGACTTATCTAAAAACTGGGCAGATTAACAATGATGACTTCTTTTTCCCATTTATTTATCTGTGTGTACTTGCCTGGCACAAAGGTCAGAGAATAGCCCACAGGAATTGGCTCTCTCCCTCCACCATGTTCAAATTATATTATCAGGCTTGGTGGTAAACGCCTTCACCCTCTAAACCATCTCACCATCCATGGTGACTACTTCTTAAAGAAAAACTTATTGAGATGGTAATTATAGGCACCTCAAAACATAAAATCCACAAACAGCAATCCCTACTTTAATTATTAGCAGAATACATCATTCTTATCAAATCCTATGAATTAATGTAAAATGCTTTATATTCAAATATCCCTTCCAAATATAAAAGTATCAAGGACAAGCTGTATTTGGTGGTACACACCTTAAATCCCAGCACTCAAGAGGCTGGGGCAGATGAATTTCTTGAGTTTGAGGCCAATCTGGTCTACACAGTGAGCTCCTGGCCAGTCAGGAGTACACAGTGAGACTCTGTCTGTGGTATGTGTTCAAATGTGTGCAAGAATATATGAGTATCCATGCATATATGTATGCGGATGAAGACTAACATCAAAGTTTTCTCCAAAAATTTCCAGTTTCTTTTCTTTTGGGGGTTTTTTGAGACAGGGTTTCTTTGTACAACCCTGTCTGTCCTGGAACTTTCTCTGTAGACCAGGCTGGCCTTGAACTCACAGATATCTGCTTGCATCCGCCTCCTGAGTGCTAGGATTAAAGGTATGCGCCACCACTGCCCGGCTCAACTTTATTTTTTCTGGGTTTTTTTCATTTTTTGATTTTTGTTTTTATTTATTGGTGTTTAGGCTCCATGTAGGTCCTTCCAGTAAGTGCATGCAGTGCCTATAGAGTCCAGAAGAAAGCATCAGATCTCCAGGAACTGGAGTTACAGACAGTTGCTAGTTGCCACACAGGTGCTGGAAATCCAATGCCAGGGTCCTCTAGAAGAGCAGTCAGCAAGGACTTTTAACGCTGAAGCCATCTCTTCAGCATCTCCAACTTATTGAGGCAGGGGTTTTCAAATGGCCCCAGAGCTCTCTGATAATGATATAGACACCTTGGTCCAGGGATCCCATCTCTGCCTTCCAAGTGCTATAGAATTACAGGTGGAGCAAGATGCCTGACCTAAACCTCTTGTTGTATGCAAGTGTTTTGCCCACTGAGCCATGTCTTCGGTCCTTACACTTCATTTTCATCATCAATAAAGTATTATTAATAATTCCTATGAAATGACTGCTTATATGCAAATAAGTATGTCCAATACTCTGATCTGAAGAATGTCTTCATGACTATACTCAAAATCTCTAGAATATTAAAATTGGTCATTACTAACATTTTATACAATAATTAATACCTTTACTTTCCTATTGCATAAAAACACTTTTATAAACTTTCAAATAAAATGCTAATGGCCAAAATGAATGTAAAACCTCCTTAAATGTCCCTCAATGCTCAACACTGCCTTGCCAGCATCTAGCTAGCTCCTTGCTCTTTTATCACACCCCTGCAGGAAATCCCAGAAGCCTGTTCTACTATTACTATGCCACAACTTCTGAATTCTGCTGAAGGAAATCATAACAGCTTGAAAATTCATGCCACTACCAATTTACAGTTTCTAATGGTAACTGAGATTACCATTCTGTAATCATTTATCCATATGCCTCTAAGCAGTGACCTTTTCCACCCCATAGAGTGATCAAGGGTCATTCTAATCTAAAGCTTACCACTTTTTTTTTTAGCTTACCACTTCTTATCCATGGGGGATACGTCCCAAGATTTTAAGTGGATGCCTAAAATCATAGATAATACCTGACTCTAACAGACACTATTTTTCCTATGACAAAGTTTAACTTATACAGAAAATATAAGAGATTAAGAAAATACAAAAAATACAATATACTGTAATAAAGGTTATATGAATGTGGTCCCTCTTGAAATATCTTAGTATACTGTGAGATGATGTACAATGCCTAAATGATGGATAAAGTGGGGTAAGTGAGGAGGCACTGATTGAGCTACAGCATTAGGCTACTATATAAGGGTTAACTAAGCACAAGTCCTAAGATATCCCAACCGCTGATCTAATAATCAAAATGGTTACTAAATGACTAACAAGGCCTATGCTTGACAAAGGAGAGGATTCATGCCCCATGCATGACAGAATGGGACATTATGAGCTTTCATCACACTACTCAGGACAACACACAATTAAAATTTATTAACTGTTTCTAGAATTTTTCATTTAATAGTATCAGACTGCAGTTGACGACAAGCACCTGAAACCATGAAAACCAAAGCACAGATAAGTGAGAACTATGTTCTATTTCTCCTCTCACAACAGTCCTTTAGCAGAAGAAATAATTCTGGTGTCACCCACTTTGCCATCCACCCTGCATTCTTCTGGAAGCACAAGCTCAGCCTTCTAAATGTTAGACAAAGGATTCTCTCTTCCTTCCCCAAGCTAATAATCCCTTCACATCTTCAAATCCAGCACCTTCCTGTCCATAGTGATAAAGTCACAAATTGCTTTCCATTTTTATCTCTATAAAGCCTATCAAAATATGAAGCAAGTTCAACTTTAATTTTTTAAAAATCTGTTTCTCAGGACTGGAATGTCCTTTCCTAAAATGCATAAAGCCCTGAATGCACAACAGCATCACATAAACCAGGCTTGGGGGTACATGCTTGTAATTCCAAACATCAGGAGTTGGAGGCCGGAGAATCCTAAATTCAAGGTCATCATGGCTACATAGCAAGTTCAAGGCTAGCCTGAGCTACATGAACCCTGCTGGGGGGGGAATCCACAAAAAAAAAAAACCCGTTCTTCAGCTCCACTTCTCTCTCTGGTTATCTTTAATGTTTACATCATAAAAGTTTTCTAGGCTGGAGAGACGATACAGTGGTTAAGAACACTGACTGCTCTTCCAGAGGTCCTGAGTTCAATTCCCAGCAACCACTTGGTGGCTCACAACCATCTATAGTGGGATCTGATGCCCTCTTCTGGCATAAAGTCATACATGCAGATAGAGCACTCATATACATGAAATAAATCTTAAAAAGAAAAAGAAATCCCTTTCTAAAAAAAAGTTTTCTAAAGGTGATCTATATTTCCTGTCCATTTGCTCACCTCATATTTACTCTAAGTCTGTTACTCTGACTTCTATTCCACTCACTAAGCATGTCTTATTAAGGTCCTCCTTACAGAAAAGTACAGTAGAATCTACCTTTCTTTCACATAACCATCTGTTATACTGGTAAGGATCTTTTTCTGTTTGAAAATGCATCCATGAGCTTTCCTGGCTATTTTCTTAACTTCTCTGCTTATTCTGAGTCTCAAAACAAACCACCCTGGCTTAGCAGACTATTTTAAAAGTTACCTAATACATACAGGATAACGTCTAATCTCAACACAGCATACATAGCCCTACATAGTCTTGTCTCTGACTACTCTTCCAGGCTCATTTTTCCAGTACTCTTCCACAGGCACTTTTCACCCTAAATATACCAAAATACCCATAGCTCATCCAAACATACAACTCTCTCATGGCTCCTATACTTCGCACAACACCCAACCTTACCCCTTCTTTTTTCAATCTCACTCTTTTCCAACTATTTTTTTGTTTGTTTGTTTGTTTGTTTCAAGACAGGGCTTGCTTCTCTATGTAGTCCTGGCACTTGCTCTATAGACCAGACTTGCCTCCAACTCAGAGATCTGCCAGCCTTTAGTCTGAACTTTAATCCCAAATGCTGGGATTAAAGGTGTGTACTACCATGTCCAGTTTGGGTTCGTGGAATTTTATTCTCAAATTGAGAGTGGTAGAATAAACTACCCTCAAAAAATGTCCACATGCTATCCCGGGAAGCCTCTGAATATGTTTCATCACTTGGTTAAAAGGGTTCTGCAGAGGTGATTAAAATGAAGGTTAGGTACATTAATTAGCACATGCCCATAACTTCAGTACTCAGGAGGCTGGGAAGGAAGACCACAAGTCTGCGACCAGTCTTGACTTTATAGTAAGAAACCATCTCAAAAAAAATAAAGTAAAATTATTTAAAACATGAGACTAGTTTAGATGCATGTGGATCAATGTTATGACAAGAACTTTTATACAATGGAAGGAAGAAGAATGGCTTGGTGGCACACACCTTTAGTCCCAGAACTCAGGAGGTGGAGGAAGGTAGATCTCTGTTAGTTTGAGGCCAGCCTGATAAACATAGGGAGTTCCAGGACAACCAAGGCTAGAGTGAGCCCCTGTCCAAGAAAAAAAGTGAAAATGAATTAATATATAACAAAATACCTTATACTAACAAAAAGAAACTACCATTACATGAAAACAATATAATCTACACTGTTTATATACTGAACAGAAAGAATATATTCTGAAAAATTCCATGTATAACAAACACAAAAGCAGACAGAAATAATATGTATCATTTAGAGATATAAGTATAAAGAAAAACAAGGAGTAATTACTATAAAAAGCCAAGTTAATAATTACCTCTGCCAGGATGAAGGATATAATTGGAAATAGGAGTGCCTGAGACTTCTGAGACACTGGCTATTTTCAACATCTTTATGAAGGTAGTGGTTACATGGTTGTTCACTTACATCAATAAATTGCACATTCATGTTTTAGATATGTCCATGTATTTTTTACAATAAGGTTAAATCACTCTATCAGTGAGGCCTTCTCTGACTACGCAAAATAAAACAGCAATTCCTTCTCAGCACTCCACCTCCCTTAGCTAGTAACTACGTTTTCTATATTACTTATCTCTACTTGTCAAACTATATTTACTTATTTGCATACTGTTTTATCTCCTCCCATAAACAACACAAAGGTTGTTTGTTACCTTGCTACATCCCACTGAGTGAGTACATAACCTAAAATATAACTTTATATTGTTCTCTGTGTTCATACAATCCTAATCAAAGATGTAAAATATACTTTGTATTTTATTTGTTTTACAAAAATGGAATCTTTCTTTCCGGTATGCCTTCTGTGGTAGAGTCATCACCAAGATGCAGATTTTTGTAAAAATCCCTTTATAGGAAATACCACCACCCTCAAGGCTGAACCCTCAAAACACACTACAGACACACATATACACACAAATAAATAAATACATAAAATGTAATTTTAAATGTAAAGAAGGGCTAGAGAGATGGCTCAGAGGTTAAGAGTACTAGCTGCTCTTTCAGAGATCCTCAGTTCAATTCTCAGCAACCACATGGTGGTTCACAACCATCTATAATGAGATCTGGTGCCCTCTTCTGGTGTGTAGGCCATGCATGCAGACAGAACACTGTATATATAATAAATTTTTTAAAAATGTAAAGGAGACCCAAGCAGTGGTGGTGGATGGCTTCAATCCCAGCACTTGGGAGGCAGCGGCAGGGAGATCTCTGAGAGTTTGAGACCAGCCTGGTCTACAAAGTGAGTTCCAGGACAGCTAGGACTGTTACATAGAGAAAACCTGTCTTGGAAAAAAAAATTTTTTTAAGTAAAAGAGTTAATACAATATCCATATAATGAAGCTGTACATGTGATGACTTCCAGAAGAAAGGGAAGGAGCTATAAGAGGAAGTATTACACATAGTTCTAAGAGGAAATACTGGACGTAGTTATAAGAGAAATTACTACATGTTGTTATAAGAGGAAATACTACATGTAGTTATAAAAGGAAGTACTACACGTAGTTATAAGAGGAAGTACTGCACGTAGTTATAAGAGGAAGTACTACACGTAGTCAGAAGAGGAAGTACTACACGTAGTCAGAAGAGGAAGTACTGCACGTAGTTAGAAGAGGAAGTACTACATGTAGTTAGAAGAGGAAGCACTACACGTAGTTATAAGAGGAAGTACTACATGTAGTTAGAAGAGGAAGTACTGCACGTAGTTAGAAGAGGAAGTACTACATGTAGTCATAAGAGGAAGTACTACACATAGTTATAAGAGGAGTACTATATGTAGTTGCTAATGTGCAGGTCTCCTTAACTAGAGACTGAGTTCCCTGAAGACAAGGCTTCTGTCCTTTTCAGATCATTAATGAGGACAGGAAATAGAATTCCATTGATTATACTACAAAGATCACTGCCTTATTCCCTGGTAGGCTAATCACTCAGCAACTGCCCTTATTGATCAGGAGTGGATCATAAGCCACCTTTAGACCATGGATTAGGTTATCCCCACCTATTTCGTACCGACTGAAAAAGGCATGGGGGAATTACTTTTAAAAATCAAGAAGCTAATATAAGGGAAGGAAAGTAGATATCCAAAAACTAGCAGTCTTCTTTTTCCTTTTTACTAGACATAGTTATTATCTCTCCAAAATGCCTTGTTCCTTCCCGACATTGGTAAGGAATTTAGGTGGAACTAAGCTGTTCCTCAGCTCCACAAACAGGCTTGATATAACAGTGATTCTAACAATGCAGTTTGTGACTAGCAAAGTCAGTTTCACCTAAGCACTTGTTACAAATTCCTAGAACTCAACCCCAGACCTCCTAAAACAGAAACTTTGAAGGTAAATCCAAGCAATAATGTGTTTTAGCAAACCCTTGAAGTAGTTCTAATAGCCACTGTGTAGACAAGAAAGCTACCCAGATTTTAAAAGTAATCTTTAAAACACAGAGACTGTCTAATTACAGTCAAGATCATGCTTTTTGTGGTATGCTATGTAACATAATCTTTACCTCCTGTGAATGAGGATACTTTTAATCCCAGGAGCCAACGGCAGCTACCTTTTGAATTTTCTATTCTGTATCTACTGCATTAAGTCACACATCACTGTATAGAAAACACGGTCTTGTCAGAAGCCCCTCCTTAAATTAGGATTGTCAGATTTAACAAATACACAATGCCCATCTAAACTTGAATTTCAAATAAACAGTGATTTTTAGTATAGTATGTCCCAAATATTTATTGTATGAGACACATAACATGCATTTTATCTGACAACTCTAAATTTCCATTGCTGAACCAAAGAACAGCTCAGAGCAGTCCCAGTAAGACATGTAATAGCTGTTCTTACAGTTTATCATTATTTGGAGAAAGACTAACCCCCAAGTTCTGAATTAATGCCCCACAAGTCTAAATTACCCAGTGGCACTTTTTAAATTAAGCAGATAGCTTCTAAAAGCCAAAACATGAGGCTAAATGGAAGAGAAACAAAAGTGCTGCTGTATAATGTATTCATAGATGCATATGTGTGGGTCTCTGGGATTGAACTCAGGTTGTTATGCTGTACCTTTACTTATCTTCCTTATCCACCTATTTAAATTATTTGTATTTATTACTAGTAGTTTAGCTTCTTTATTCATTATTAGGCTATAAATTCCATTAGGATATGGACTGATTCAATAATTGCTGAATATCCAATACTATTAGTAAATAGTGATGGATCAAATGTTTTGAATCATAGTAAAATTACATAAGCAGGAGGAGGAATGTATGTGTTACTGGCAAGATCAAGAAGTAACAGCCTCAGTGCATCATGGGTTAATGTGCCTTAACTTTTGTTAAAACATATGTGAGGTAGAAAGTGTGGTCAATGTGTCAGATAGGCAAATGAGGTTCAAATCAAGAAAGGCCCTAAATACATTTAGGGTTAGACTGCTGATCTCATCAGCAGATGTTTAGCATTGTTTAACTGGTTGCAAAATGATAAATACATGGATTAAAGAGAAACAGGACCTGGCATAACACTTTTAACCCTAGCACTTGGGAGGCAGATGTAGATGGATCTTTGAGGGCAGCTTGTTCTATATAGCAAGTTTCAAGATAGCCAAGGCTACACAAAGAAACCCTGTCTCAAAAAAACAATAGTTTTAAAAGATTTTTGTGTATATTAATGTTTTTCCTCTATGTATGCCTATGTAGCATGTGCATGGCTAATGCTCTTGGAGGTCAAAAGAAGGTGTCAGATCCCCTGGAACTGGAGTTACCAATAGGTGTGAGCCACCATGTAGATGCTGAGAATCAAACCCAGGTCCTCCGGGAAAGCTGCCAATCTGAGCCATCTCTCCAGCCCCTTAAAGTTACCTTTTAAAGTAAATTAGAGTACGAATTAGATTTATATTGAATTATTTATAATCATAACTTATGGTAAGTCTTTTTAAAATAACTAAGGCCAAATATACCTCTACTAAGCAACTAAATTTCAGAGGTCAGAATCATAACACTTTAAGAGAGAAAAAAATAGTAAAAATATATCGTTTTTGTTTAATCTTTAATTAATTCATATAAAGCTAAGAAACTAGAAAAAAAAACCAAGTCAGTTTTAAAGTGATGTAGTGATATTTTGTTAGTGATCTAACAAACAGAGCTTACAGATCAGATCAGAGTGTGGAGCTAAGCCACTAGTTAGTCATAAAGACCAGGAAGTGGTGGCACACACCTTTAATACCAGCTGGCCAATGAGCTCTAGAATCCCTCCTGTCTCTCCCTCCAGGTACTGGGAGTACAGGCATGCATTGACATGCAAGGTTTTCACGTGCGTTTTTGGTGACCCATAGTCAAGGTCCTCATGCTTGTGCAGCTAACATTTTACCCACTGAACCATCTCTCCCTAGCTCCTACTTTTGTGTATTAATTCACATTTTTAACAAATGTTTGACTGCCAGACACCGTTGTAAGTGCAGCAGGGAAAAAAGCTTTAGTCTTCACGTGGACACATGTGTTCTTTAATTCATTCATTTATTTGTGTGTTCGTAGGCCACAGCACAAATGTGGAAGCTGGAGAGTAACTCTACTATGTGAATCCCAGGGACCAAACTCAGACCAAGTTTGGTAGCATATGCCCTTCTTTACTGATCCACTTTGCTGTCCTTTTATTTACCTCTTAATATGTGCTATCTGGCCTTGTGAACTCTTAGAAAGTGAAAATGTGTTTCCCATCACCAAATTTTAGTTCTAAAAAAGGGGAACAAATAACTTTCTAATACTTTTTATGTGCAAAGACAAATATTCTTAAAGAAAGCTATGGTTTTCCAAATCATAGCCACTGATAGCTTACCAAGACCCATTTCCTCCTTCTCTTCCTAATAGAATCCCTCCAGGTTACAACAGTATGCCTTAGGGGAAACCAACACCATTCCACTTTCAGGGACACAATTAGTGTAAGGGTAATCTACAGTGATTGGCTCAGAAACTAGCATATGACCTGACTCTGGGCAAAAGGACAAGAGAGAAGTCTGGGAAAGGTTTCTGGAGTCTCCTCTCTGGAAACTGAGCCAGAGAAGCAGATGTCTGTCTTCTTGTAGAAGCTATATATGAGTTTTTCTAGAATTACTGAAACCATTTTACTAAACTTGATTGGTTTAAACTTGGTTAAGCCAATCTCAAGCATGGAAGATTTGAGCAGTATATGAACTGAACAAAATACGAGTTTTTTTTGGTACTGAAACTGTTAAGCTGATAAAATAAACAAACCGTGAAGCCTGTTACATGGAAAGATAGATTTTTGGTTCTTACGCCATTTTGAAATCAGCTGTGCAACCTGCCTCTGAAAACAGTTACTATTTTTAAGAAACATAATCCAATAGCAGAAAAAATGCTTATTAGTAAATTATACCCACTACAAAACTGAAATTCAAAAAAATCTAATACAGACTGGCATTGTGGTACAAGCCTCTATGCTAGCATTCAGGAGGCGGGGATAAGCAAATCTCAGTGAGTTTAGGACAGCCTAGGCTTTGTAACAAGCTCTAGTCCAACTAGGACTATTAGCAAAACCCTCTCTGAAAAAAAAAAGTCAAATACAGAAACATACTCTAGGGACAGAGAAATGGCTCAGTGGTCAAGTTGCCCACCACCTGATGACTTGAATCTTATTCCTAGAACCCACATGGCAAAAGAGAACCTGAAAGCTGTCCTTTGGTCTCTACATGTATGAGACACACACAAAAAATAAAACAAATATAAGACAAAAAAGAACAGACACGAAAGCAATTTGTTTCAATAAAAACAATGTATAAATTTTTAGTCATGACAGATTTATCATAAGTTTAAAAATAAAATTTTTAGCTGGGAGTGGTGAACACATGCCTTTAATTCCAAACTTGGAAAGCAGAGGCAGGCAGATTACTATGAATTTGAGGCCAGCCTGGTCTACACAGTCAGTGTTCCAAGACAGCCAGGACTATGTACCGTCAATGGGTCAAGGTGCCTGTCACCAAGCCTGTCTCAACAACAACAACAATAATAATAATTTTAATAAATTTTAAAAGTTAATACAATTCAAGATTACATGGCTATGTGCTCTGGTCACTCAAGGCTAGATAACAGTAGATGGTACTTGACTTTGACTGTACTGTTTCTCTTCAACACCAGATCACAGGTGTTGGTCCATGCACAATGGCATGACTTGGGTTGAACTTAACTACTGCTGCCTCTTTTATGAGAAGAGATGACTTTCTTACTTTACATAAACTTACAAATGTGCATAATCAGGGGCTAGAGAGATGGCTCAATTGTTAAAGCAGTGCTGCTCTTCCAGAGAACCTGGATCAAATTCCCAGCACCCACATGGCAGTTCTTTTTTTTTTTAAAGATTTATTTATTATGTATTCAACATTCTGCCTCCATGTGTGCCCGCATGCCAGAAGAGGGCGCCAGATCTCAT
>LOJH01012735.1:18023-28058 GCA_001685095.1 Ellobius talpinus
TCAGTAGTCACTTACGGTGACTATATTGGATGAGTCAGATTTAGCTTAAGATTTTTATTTATTAACAAGTGACTTAAGGAAAAATGCTTTCTGGATTATTGTCAAAAACTGAATCATCCAAGTTTTCAAATTTATGATGAGATGTTGAGATCTAATTTGATGTGTTTCAAAGTAGGTGTAGCTTTAAACTTAACTGCCATTTTATAGGAGCCTATCTTTATCAAGTGGTACACTTGAATGAATTTCAAATGTACAACTGATTTCTACCAACCTCCTCATGGACAGTGAGTTAGGTCAATATGGGCACACTGGTTTAAGCAAAAAAGACATTGTTATTTGGAGTCAAAGAAACAAAGAGAAATCTGTGGCTCCCCTACAAACTGACCTATGGGGTTCCTACCTAGAATGATTGGTGTCTTACATAGAAGCTAATAATTGGCTAAAAATAAATGAGAAATGTTTATTCTTTGAATATATATGTTAGGATCATTTCTTACATTTACCCTCAGGCTTGTTTTCCTTCTGTTTAGTTGACTAAATTATTTATACATTTTGTCTATTAACCCTTTAACATTCAAACGTTCAAGTGGCATTTGAAAAAAATTGATATCACTAAACACCAAGAAATAGGAACCTAAGATCACAGTAGGATCTCACCTTGCCTCACCAGAAGTCATTTTTCTAAGAATGAATGAAGACAGTTCTACTGAGAGCGGAGAGAAAGAAACAAACTCTGTGCAGTGCACTATGGGCGGGAGAGTGAGAACAAGCAGTCATTATGGAAATGTCAGAAGATGGCGAAACAGAAACAAAACTATCACACAATTCCATAATCCCGCTACTCAGCCTCATTCCAAAGGGAATGAAATATGTCACCACAAAAGTGGACCAAAAATACACAGACTCTATGCATTGTGGAATGCAGACATACAGAGAAGAAACATTGCGTAATGTTTGTCAACAAGGAGGAACTTGCAAGATACTATGATAACTGAAATATATCAAGGTGTATACACATGATACTTGTACCACTTGCTCCCACTTATATATGTGATTCTAAAAGTCAGACCCTAACAACAGGTTAGAATGATGTTCACTTATACTGTGCCTTATACTATGACTTTGGGCGATGTTGGTCAAAGTATACATTTTACTTGGACAAAGGAATATGCTCAAGAGATCTCTTATATGTTGTGTTGACTATAATAAAATACTCAAAAATAGCTAGTAAATATTACTGCATACTTGAAAATTACCAAGATGGTAGGTAGATCTTAAGTGTTCTTACCACAAATCTTGAAGACGTTATCAGGCTAAGCATTTGTTAACTAGCCTAATTTAGCCCTTCTGCCATGTGTGCATATTCCTCAACACATCAAGTGTGATAAGTATAAACAAATATTGCCAGATAAAATAATTTTTAAGTGACTATGAATGGCACAGCAGAGAAGACGTAGAGGGGAAATAGTCAATGAATTTGTGGGAAGAAGCTGTTTGAACTGCAGTTGCAACCAGTTAGGTTTCTCTACAGAGACACAATGAGGGTATCATAGCCCTTGCTAGGACTGAACTTGATTGCTCATGCATTCTTCCTCTCTAGGACTCTTGACTCACTCAACAACAGAGTTGCAATTATGCTTCTCAGACTTTTGGAAACCGGTAAAGAAAGTAACTGACCAATACTTATAATTACCCAGCTCTCACCAAGATGGGCTTTACAAAGTGCTTTAACAATTATGTAATTTCTAAGTTAGTGATTTTCTCTCTCCACATTTTACTAGCATAATAATTCTGGTCTTACCTTTCCCTGACTCCCTTCAATGTATATTTAATAGGTTTGGTTTTGATTCTACCCTTTTTCTGAATAGTGCTTTCTATATTAAAGGCAATCAGCAATCTAAATTTTGTCTGAACCCCAATCATATGCAATTTATACAAGTTTAGAACACAGAAAGTGTTATATAGTAATCAATTTTACTTTAGAGGATGGTTTAAGTCTCCATTATCTGACCCAGCCCTATGTCTGCTCAGTTGATTTAATTTGTTGAGATTTCATTGCTGCTGGAAGACTTTTATTTTGTTATTAAGCACTTATTAATGAAATATGAATGTAATGAAAAAGACCTAAAATCAAAAAATTTCATATAGATAATTGTGCTGAAAAATTATTTAGTGACCAAAAAATTGTCTTCCCAAGAATGCAGATCTTCTAATCTCTTGGAAACACATAAGTATTTGCAAAGGGTCTAGAGAGACGACTGCCATTAGAACACTGTCTGCTGTTGTAGGGTATCCCAGTTCTAATCCCAGCACCCAGATGACAGCTCACAACTATCTGCAACTTCAGTTCTAATGAATCCATCACCTTCTTCAGATTTTTTGTGGCACTTTTTGCATATGGACACTGCACAGGCATCCATGACTGTAAGTACACAGATGCATAAAATTTTCTTTAAAAAAAAATCTCGAAGAGAAATTTAAATAAATGTTAAATACCAAAATGCTTCTTGCTCCCTCTGTTAAGGCACCTTTACCTGAATTGTTGCTTGAATATTGATCTAATATGGCTCTCAGAAATTCATTCGTTGCAACAGAGCACTAGAAAAATCATTAGTACTGGAAGAGGAGAAAGAGTTTCTTAAATACTGTTCATTTTCCTTAAAATATTGACTTTGATTTTTAAATTTTTGACCTCTTTAGCCACCTTCAATTAAAACCGTGTAGTTTCCCGTGTCTTTCTTTACATCCTTACATACACACTGTGAGAATTGTTGAGAGCTTAATGTGTTTGAGGAGAAGTGTTTCATGATTTCTCATGTCCTGTGAGCAAGCATTATTGAGCTTTGACTATTATGGCAACTATGGGCATTTTCTACATCTACTGCCATGGTTTTTGTTTTTCAAATTTCACTCTCATGTGTGAGAGCGATACTTATAAACTCCTATTTAAATATTTTCTCCAGATTGTGTTTATTAAAGTCATAGAAATTCTTTAGTTGTTTGTACCACAGTTCTGTGGGTCACTGACCCCCTGTTGATTGTACAGGGAAGACTGCTAAGCACTCTCCAGGGGTCAATGACCCACAGACTAGTTATCCAGCAGTTGAATTCATGGTGTAGCCAGTTCCTGAGACGCAGGAGAGGGATTGATTCTGCTCTGCCAAATCTTTTAAGATGCCCCCTTCACTATCCAATCACCTGGACCAGCCCCCCAAAAACAGCTCATCTCAGGGAGCCAGCATCAAAAATCTGTAGACAGAGAGAACACAAAATGTGTCTTAGTCTTCTATAATTTCTACGTCAATATCATTAAGAAAAAGCACAACTGATTTCAGCTCATGGATAAAGAGAAAGACCAGATATGATTTTTACAAAGTGAATCCTTGGCAGACATTTCAGAAATTGTCTATATGTGTGCTTTAGAAAGAGAAGAAAACCCAAACGCCTTCTTTTTGCTGTTTGATTTAATTTTTAGTTTCTTTCAGGCATACCTTATGGTATAGCATGATTCCCTTGATAATTAAAATCGAGTCCTCTTTAAAAGATCAGCATAGAACATCATCTAAAGGGGACCACTATTCCAGGACCTCATGCTAGAAACACTATATTCATCTCTCCTTCTTCTTTGTATTTCAAGAAGTGATTATTTGGCATGCCTGAAGTGTTCTTAGATCAAATTAGAGTGGCACTTTACAGAGGTAGAATTGGCTTAGTCAAGTGACTGAGTGGCCCTGTGTGCATCTTGACAATCTCCTACTTTTTTCTATTGTGTCATCCTTTTATATGTATATGAGCCCAGTGCAGCTTTTGAAATAGAGCCATCTGGACTAATACTGCCAATCCACGATCCTACAGGGATATGCCTAAAGAAAGGAAGAGTGAAGGCTTAGAAATGCAGCATGTATGTCCTCCTCAATTTCTCTACAGTGCTTGATATGGTTGGCATCGTCCCTTAGAACCTGGCCTCACCTGGGAAATGAGCCAGTGAGCTTGCTTTAGGGAACTTCTTCATTACATTCATCAAGGTGGTAAGATACACATATTTATCAGTCTCCTCCTCGCCTGTCTGGGATCCTAGAACTTATAAGTAAAGAAAGGGACCTGAACAATGGCATTCATTCATCTCTCTGCAATTTGATCATAGACATAATGTGACCGTCTGTCTTAAGTTCTGACTTTCTTGACTTTCTCATCACAAGTAGTTGACTAAGAGTCTGGGAAAAAATAAATAAAAACACCAAAAAAAGAACCCCAAAACAAAACAAATAAAACAACCTTTCTCTTTAAGCTATTTTGGTCTGGGTATGTTCATCACAGCAGCCAAATGAAACTAAGACAATGCTCTTTCACAGCCTCAGCAACACATTTCTAGTCATTAAAGTTTTGATTTTTCTGAAATATCTTAGTAAAATGTTGCATTCCCTAAGTGTATTTTATTACAAGTGAGAATTTAACCAATTATCAATTGGTAAACTTTCCTAGGAGTGTGTGTGTTCTAAAAACCCTTTCTGGAGCTCCAAGATAGAGTCTGGAACCATTCCACGCCCTACAGATTTGTCATTTTGACTTCTTTTCATACACATGTGACTCTCTTCTAATTTTCTCAACTCAACATTTGAAGATCCCCATCCATTTTTCGATACACACAGTGAGCTGAAGCTTGTTTGTAGATGTTAAGAAAATTATAGTGAAGATATGAATAAAGATAGCCTATCAGATCCATTCAGAGTTCTGTGTGTGATGTGACCAATAAGGAGCCTACAACTTTTACTTCCTTAGTGATGGTCTACTGAGCCATGTATTATCTGCGAACGAGAGAGACTTCACTTCACTCTAGACTGACAGTCCCTCATAGGAGCGAGGGTTCTTCTTCTCCACTGTCTACGTGTCCTCCATTATGTCTCTCTGTCAAGCATGTAGACTTGAAGACAACAATTTGAAGGAGGAGCAAAGCTCTGGTCACCTTTCATCCTGATGTAAGGCCTTTCTCTGCAGCCCTCATAGTCTCCATTCTTTGTCACTCTGTGATGTCAGTGTGAATCTCTAGTAGCTTCAGGAGAAAACTTGCATTCTAGGACCAGAGATAAGTCAGTCTGCCAAAGCTCTGACAATCAGAGATCAGTGCATTAGAATATTTTGTTAGTTGAACATCTATAGCCTACGGTACCATTATCATGCCATGGAAGTAGTAAATATATCAGCTAAATACACAAATCATTGAATGAAAAAAAGTAAGTATTAGGCTGCCCCAATGCATTACTGTCCTGTATTTTCTTCTTTCAGCATCTCAGTCTTCACACGTTGACAAATGTACATACACACACACACAACAACAGCAGCAACATTAAAACTGTTTAGGGAAGATTCAAAATTTGTCTCCTGCACCATCAGTTTCCGAATTTTTCAGAGAAATTAAGTAATATAAGAGAATTTTAACATGTTACTTGTTTCTTTAAAAGCTCTATCGACCTTAGGAAAAAAAAGATAATTGCACAGGATAGTCACGAAATTTGTGCAGACACGCTACTATGCATATTTAGGTGGATTTTGATGATTTTTTTAGAGAAAGAGAAAGGTTTATCTAAGACCCCTTCACCTTAAATTGATCTCACCATTTGTGGTCCCCAAAACACAGAGCCTCCAAAGATATTAATGTTTTCCTCCCAGAAACGCTGACAGTGCTAAGGGCCCTGGAAAGGGGAATGAAGGATGGAAATGGGATTAAGATCAGGAACATTTGACTTTGAGGTGGGGAGACAGGCCTGATGCAATCAACATGTTAGTTCATGGTGGGAGAAACTACCAGGGGAGGCCAGGGTGACAAAGATGGAGAAGACTCAGTCATCAGTGATAGTTAAAGGTTTCCAGAATCAGAAAAGACAGAGATGGGATTTTTCTTCTACCTGTTGAGATGACACAGTTGTGCCATCAACATGAAATCCTTCAACATTGCAAGGCACACCCTTAATTCAAGAAATAGACAATGCATATTAGATACGTGGCTTACACACATGCATTTTGCAACAGAGTGCCCTGACTTTACCCGTCTACTTAACTGTTATTCTCAGTGAACTTTCTGTCTGTCTTCCTGTGACTTTTTAAGTAACTTTTTTCAGATTTTTATAAGAAAGGCCCAGAGAAGACACATTGTCCTGTTACCGCTCTGGACAATGTGTATCTCCTCCTCCTCCTCTCTAAGGGATTCCTTGGGATGTTTTCCTCTTGTTTTATTGATTTTTTTCCTGCTTCTGCTGAAGTATCTATTATCATGTCAGTGGAACAGTATGTTCTGTATGTTCTGTATGGATAATGATATGTGAAAGCCCTGCTTCTGAATTTAAATCTGAGCATTTTATTAAGCATATAGCGAGCAAAAGTCAAAGAGCAGGTTATCGGGTATGGAGAAGCAGCAAGAGGTAGAAAAAAATCAACACCTTGGGCAATGGCAGCATCCAGCAGAGACAACCAGGAACCTCAATTGGGAGAGCAAGCTAAAGCAACTTCATGGAATTGAACAAATACTAAATTCAACATGAAGAACCACTAAAACCATCATACTGGTGTTTCTGATTGAAAAATATCAAGACAGAACAGAGCACTGTCTCCAAAGATAAGATTCCTGCTTCTCACTGTCACCACAGGCATTTGTATACACTTAAGTAAGCAATAGTTACCTCTGTTAGAATGGGCTTCCCTTCCTTCTGTTCTCAATGAAGCAATGCTTATAACACTTATAGATGTTTTTTGCCCTATTCATCTTTGTCAAAGAGGCCTGGGGTTTCAGAGCATACTTGAAATAAACATGCTTGAACCTGGGTCAGAGGTATCCTCCTTGTGCCCAGAGTTGGCTTTCAATAATGTAAACATCTTACATTACATAAGAGTTTATTCATATAGTTAATATAAGACAACTGCCCTGGATAGCTTTTTGCCAATTTGATATAAGCTTCAGTCATCTGAGAAAAACCTCAGTTAAGAAAACCCCAGCAATCGAAAACTAGGACGGCAGCCTTGTAGATTATTTCTTTCTTAGAGTTTTAAAAAATTATTCTAGAATTTTTAATACTTATCAGTTTCATTCAAATATCCTGCAATGGAGCCAACTATCAAGTTTACCTTTTACATCCTTCTGGGGTTTGGAAAATCCTCAAGTATTCCCTAACATCCCTAACACCAGCAGCCTAAATAATTGCTTTGAATGTTACCCCAGGATTTCCATTGAATCTTTTATTTCTTTCATTTTTCCTTTATTCTTTTCAAATCTGTATTTAGAAATAGATTGACCTTAACCTCAACAATTTTTCCTTCACGTTGATGTATTCTGCTATTGAAGTCTTCTGCTGTGTTTTTCATTTTATTTAGTGTGCTTTTCAGTGTGAGGATTTCTTTTCTTCTTTGTCATATTTACCTTCTTTGGCAAATCTTTTCTTCTTTTGCTAAACCCAGGTATTGTGTTCACCTGGCTTCCTTGGTTCCTTCACAGAAGTCAGGGTTACTAAACCCTCTTCAAATTGATTTGTCCATGCAGAATTGGTTGTCAGTAGATCTTACCCAATGACCATCTTGTTCTTGCTACAAGTCTATGGTGATTTTACTGCACCAGTTCTGTGTTTTGTCGTGGGAACAACAGGAAACTGTAACACCAGTATATTCTATGTTACTAAGAAACAATTCAATGCTTAAGTTCAAACACAGGTATGTGATTGTCATTACAGCCAGGCTCTTAAATGCATACACAAGATATTAGAGGTATCTCCAGAGACCATTAGGATCCTGTTTCTTTGTTGATATATCATTCCATTGTAATCAGTATGGCAGCTAACATGAAGGAACTGTAACATTAGGCCGATCATTTAAAATCATATGTCAAGTTGCCTGATTTCCTTGCTCAAAATCCTCAGTGACTACCACATTATGAGTAAAAGCCAGATTGTTTAAGTGTCCTGCCATCTGTCATAGTCTGACCTAGCCCTCACTGCCTGGCTTCTCTCCAGTGATCATCTCTACTTCTGTTCTTGGCTGGAGCCATAGCACTTCCCCATGGGTCAAGTCTACTCCTTGCTCAGAGTATTTACACTCTGATTATGTTTGGGGAAAGTATTCCTTTCTGTGCCTCATGTGAATTGGTCTGTCCCTTCAATTTATATGTAAACCTCACCCTGACTCCTAATAAGCTCTTCCTTCTAGCCACTTGGTCGTGTACCTTTGAAAACACATTACACCTACCCATTTTGCTAAAAGATTCTCCATACTGTGATTTAACCACCATCTGGGCATCATCTATGTTTTTTTTCCATGAGTCTCTTTAATAGGCACATAAAAGATACCCATGGTGCCTGTGCTCTACAGTATCTCTTAAATTCACATTTTCTTCTGAATTCAGAGTCTTAAATATATTTTAGAGTGTGGGTGATATTTTATGTCATGAAGTTCATTCCTTTAACCTCATGGGTGGTACAAAAATTTGAGGTCCCTGTATCTAGAGCTCATGCTAGAAAATCTCATGTCCTAACTGTTTAAAGATCTAAATGCAAAGTGCTTATATACCTGTGTGCTTCCATAAGTAAATTTGGAAAAATATTTTTAATTTTAAATATTTAGTAATCTATAATCAGTTATTTTTTTCATATTTACTTTCCTTAAATAGGAGTTTCACTTATAACTCAGCATTCATTCATACATTCCCCTTAAATTTTAGTAGTCTTTCATTGATGAAGTATTCATATTCATGGTATTTATCTCTGCTGGATGTATATTTCATCTGCACATGTTTATGTGCATGCCACTGTTTGCCTGTGGAGGTCAGAGCAGAACTAGTACAAGCCAGTCCCCCACTTTTATCATGCGGTTGCCAGGGACTGACAGTAGGTCATCAGGCTAAGTGGTAGGCATGTTTCCTCACTGAGCCATGTTGATAGCCCTACTTACAATATCTTAAATAATTGTTACATAAGATACTCTTAGATGCAGTGAGTACATAGAAAATGAATTTCCACCTCCATAGTACACCTTCAAGGTACATACATAGAGCTGTCATGGTAGCTTAAATCTGTACTCCAGCTTATGAAAGACTGAGGCATAAAAACCACCACATATTTAAGATCAAACCGATCTACAGAGTGAGTTCCAGGTCAGTCAGGCTACAACCAAATCAAACATCTTTCCTGCTGCCTCAAATCCTTTCCATCCCCCCTTGTGGCCAGGGCAGGCTATTACAGTTCTTCTACAGCCATGGGCATAATCACAGGTCACTACACTCATCCTTGACCAACTTCTCCAGGCAGCCCAGGACACTACCTTAGCTCAGGCCCTTGCTGTGTTTCTTTCATATTATCTAAGGCCTGTGATGCTGTGAACTTGTAGCTGTTGTCACAGGGCAGCAGTATTCCATCAGATAAGTCCTAGGATGGCTTGAAATGGGTGTTAGCCTATGACTTCATTGCCCTGGCAGACCTCTTTATTTATTTCACCTCTTTGAAAATACTTCTTTAAAATGAAGTCATCCATTAGAGCTGACACTAGAAATGATCAGATCAAGACCACACTGGCCTGTCATCTGCTTCCTTCCTGCCTCACAACCCCCTCCCTCAGTCCTGTTTCCCAGGGGCTATAGCTCCTAACAAAACTCTAGGACATAAATTTTCTTCATGTTGTGCTTCCTGGGAAAGACATTAAAGACTTAGTAGGAGAAAATTTGTTCTGCCATGCACAGCAACTGCAAAGTGTTGTTATGTCTAAATCTCAATAACAAGGCTGCAAACTAACAGGCCACAAAGTTCTCTCTCTGTCTCTCTGTCTTTCTCTTTCCTTTTCTTTTTGACTGAGGTTAAAATGAAGCTATTTTTAAAGCATGAAATCCATTAAGTCTAAAGAGAAAAGTGAGATTTTTCTAGAAAAATATGAGCACTTCAACAAAGTGCAGCACTATGGTTATCTCCCCATGGCCAGGAATGAAGCATATGGGTGTTCTTCCTAAGGCAGAGTGCTCGTGTGTGTGTGTGTGTGTGTGTGTGTGTGTGTGTGTGTGTGTGTGTG
>LOJH01012736.1:8186-25359 GCA_001685095.1 Ellobius talpinus
GAGAGAGAGAGAGAGAGAGAGAGAGAGAGAGAGAGAGAGAGAGAGAAACTGAGTCCTGCTAAGACTCAGATTTGCCTTGTATGCTGGGGAGGCAGATGCAGGAGAATCTTGAGATAAAACCAGGCTACGTGGAAAGACCCTACCTTAACAAACAAAACAGAGCAATAAAATATAGATTAGACTACTGATTTAGCTATCTTCCTGTGGTGGTTTGAATGAAAATGGCCCCTGTAGGCTCATAGGGAGTGGCACTATTATGAGCGGTGGCCTTGATGGAGGAAGTGTGTCATTGCAGGTGAGTTTTGAGGTTTTGGATGCTCAAGCCAGGTCCAGTGTCACTCTCTCTTCCCGCTGCCTTCCAATCCAGATGTAGAACTTTCAGTTACCTCTCCAACACCGTATCTGCCAGCATGTCATCAGGCTTCCTATAATAATGATAATGGACTAAATCGCTGAAACTGTAAGCTAACCCCAATTAAATGTTTTCTTTATTAAGACTTGCCATGGTCATGGTGTCCCTTCACAGCAACAGAAGTCCTAAGTAAGACAAATTAATTGATGTGGGTGCTGTGGAATAATTCTCTTGTACACTGTAAAGATTTGTCATTCAGACTGCTATGATAAAAAGCTGATTGGCCAATAGATAGGAAGAAAGTATAAGCAGAGCAACCAAACTAAGGATGCTGGTATGAAGAAGGGCAGGCAGAGTCAGAGGAGTTGCCGGCAGATACAGAGAGAGAAAGATGGGCATGCCATACTGAGAAAAAGTATCAAGCCACCTGACAAAGCATAGATAAGAAACACAGGTTAATCTAAATGTATGAGTTAGCTAGTAACAAGCTTGAGCTATCGGTTGAGCATGATATAATTAATATTTAGTCTCTGTTTCCGTTAGTTGGGAGTGGCTTGCAGAACNCTTGGGAACTTGCCAAGACTGTCTGTAGAAGTACTTCTAATCTTTTTGGGATTAGGCTCCTTAGGAGTTTGATAAATAAATAAAGTACCCATAAATGTTAAAACTTGAGAAGTTCAGTTTGGACATGGTGGCAGATAATCTGTAAACAAGCACTTTGGAAGTGTGAGGCAAGGGAACCTTGCTAAAAACCAGCCTGGGTTTCACAGTAAGGCTCTGTCTCAAAAAACCAAACCCAAACCAAATAAAACAATGAAAATATCCAAAAAATCAAAAGCAAAGAACAAAGCAGGACTTTGGAAGTCATCTCAGCTTTCATCTTCCAGCATTTAAGTTGTCTTCATGGGGTTCTGGGCCTCCATGCAGAAAACCCCAGGAAGCTCAAGACTTCAGGCAAAGGAATCAAACCTGGTGCATCGCAAAGTCAAGACACAGAGATCTTTGTAGGATCAAGCTGAAAAGCAGCAGATGCTCGTATTGGTCAACCCTTGGGTTATAACCGAGAAATAGGTACTGTGTGTATGGCTTGACTAATGAGAACTGAGCAAAGGTACAATTCTCACAACAAAGATAGACATGGGATTTTGAGAAGATAGTTAAACAAGAAGAGCAGAATACAGAATCATCCAGATGCCTTGTCCAAAGTCCTTCCTCCCTTCTGACCCTCCAGGAAGAAAAACCTGCTATTTCCTCCTGCAACAGGTCTGGCCAGGGATGGATCACAGTCTGTTCCCAAGTCCTCCTGTGTTGGTCAGGGCTCCCAGTGCATGGGAGTGGAGGTGGCTGGCTAACTGCTGAGGAGGGCACCCTTGTTCCCCTTTATGTGCAGGTAGCAAGAAGGTCAAAGGAACAGGCTTCTAACCAGAAGAGTGGAGGAAAAGGCAGGCAGTGTCCATGTGGGAAGACACATCAAGAGCCCAACATCCAACTTCCTGTCCGATCCTGAAGCTTTCTCCTTAAACTCTGCCCCTGCTCTGCTGCAGCTGGAGCTGATCAATGATAGCCTGGAGGAGAGATGTGATTTAACTTTCCCTGCAACTTTCATTTAACAGAGAAAGAACATTGGGTCGGTTCTGAGCTCTGAATAGATTCTGTTGGGGGAGGTGACCACATGCTAGCAGGCACAGCAGTTGCTTCCCTGAACCGTAGCTCCCCTAACCACCAGTCGGTCGAGGAAAACTGGGCTACAAATTAGGCTCCCTGGTGTCTTGCTTAAACTCATGGCTTCATTTTCCACTTTCCAGATCGGCACCTGCAGTTTTTATGTGGTTATCAAATGGAAAGAACATGAATTGAGTTAACCACATTTCTTCTTTTCTAAGTAGCTCAACACTGAGCCACCTGTTAGTTCTGTTCACAGAGACGTTATCATTCAGAGCGTTGGGGGCATCATGATTGGATGTTTTTATTGGCCACAGTTGGTCCAGAATTGCTTTCATGTCTTTATATGATGCCTTATGGTGAAATCCATAGGAGTCTCTCTAATTCTATGCAACAGAATATTTCAGAAGATCCAGGCTCCATGCTATCTAGCAATGTGTTACTGCAAAATATATCTTTTTAAGCATCCTAGATTCCACTGGAAATTACTGGAGGGAAGCAAAAAGGCACAGAGAAACAAAAGGGACTTCCCAATGTTGTGTGCAGAATCCACTTCCCAGTCATGGTGAGTCTGTTCCCTCTCCTGGAATATCTGTCATAAGAACAATTCTCCTGGTCCACCTCAGTTAGAATCACAGAACACATCTGAGCCTGGAAAGGGTGCTGGCATGAAGCTCAGGATTTTGGCAAAGACAAAGGCAAGAAAATACACTCTGGAAAGGATAGCAAGGAAGGCTTAGAAAGAGAATGTAATGTCAATACAGCCATAGCCAGTGTGTGATCTTTATCAGCCGGACAGGAGGCTGCAGGACAAACAATGGACATGGAAGATATTGTTGGCAAGGATGGCTGTGTCAAGGGCTTAAATGTCTGAAAGTGAGACAATGAAAGAGACATTTTTAACCTCTTTGGGGGAAAAAGAGGGTGCGGTGATACTTGGGGATCCAAGCGCTTGACAGTGGGGACGACTTGAGGAGGGGAGCACCACAGAGAAGTCACCCTTGGCAGCCTGGGCCTCTTGGTTGGATGCCTGGTCACTGGATGGACAGCTACAATGAACAATACTTCTCTCTAGACAGGCTGGAATTTTGATGCACAGTAGACACTGAGAACTTGGAATCCGGGTAAAACTAGGATAAACCATGTCACCATGGCCAAATCCAGTGACCTTCATCTACAGCCACTCTCCCTCAGCTCTTATTATTCTACAAGGTCAAACCCAGGTTGGAAACTCTTTCCACATACCCAATAGTGTGTCACCCAATCCAACCAGAGTGTGCAGTCCAAAATACCTAATATGAAAGCTATCCCAGAAGCCATATTTCTTAAGGTGCAAAGAGACAGGTGGGAAGCTAACTTTAATATATTTCACTTAACTCAGTAGACCCCAAACAGTACCATTCTAACATGCAATTGGCATAAAAATGATGAACTATTTTACATTCTTTCTAATTTCCTAATAAGCATTTAAAATCCAGTGTATACTTCTCATGTGGAAGACTCTTGGGGTTAGGGAAATGAATACATGTATGTCTCCTTCCAATTCATATGCTGGACCCTCAGCTCCTAAAGAGATGGCCCTTTGTTTGGACTTTCCATTTTCTGGGACTTTGAGAAGCCCAAGTCTGCTGTTTAAGATTCTCTGCATATGATGCTCTATTGTAAGTCCAAATACACTAATATTCTCTCTCTTTTTTTCCCTAGTCACATTTGAAGTGCTCGGTTGTCAGGTTTGTGTAAGGTCTGCCACACTGAGAAATGTAACTTGAGTTTTATTTACTGTTGGGAGGAGTGACTGTAGAGAAGTTTGATACTTAAAAAAAAACAATCACTTTCTCCACACTGCATGCTCAGATTAAAGAAAGAGCTCTATCTGAACTGAGACATTCTTTAAATAAAAATCAAAAATAGATTAATTTTAAATGACCACTTAAAAACAACTTCTTTTCTCAGAGTTAAACTATCTTTCTGGTTCATCCATTTTTTTCTGCTGTGAACACACCCAGCAGCCAGTCCATTATGCACAATCCTCCAGGTAGTCTCTGCTTAGCCCTGGGGGAAAAGGAAGCTGCTAGTATTCTCGTTACTTTTACTATTCTTACCCTGGGTTTTACAGTAAGCATTCTGCGAAATGAGGAGCTAAAAACACCGCAGAACAGACTGCATCATTTATATCTTTCCTTTCTTCTCCTCTATTAAGAGCCCACCTCTACCCAAACCAACCAAACAACAACAAAAATAAGAACCCTGAAGTTTAGCAAAAACTGAAGCAGAAGACCAAACTGAATGTCAACTTTCAGAAGGGGGGAAAAAAAGCAGCCAGGTCCCAGAGAAAGCACCCTTACTGGTCCAATTTGCAACAGGACTTAGCCCGGCCTATATACCAGCCAAACATCTGTCTCTCCGCATTCCAGGCCACAGCTGCGTCCTCCTGAACTACTTTGTTTGGCTAAATATAGGCAAAATAAGCAACTTGTTAGGGCTTCAAAGGCTGAAGTGCTGGCCCCACCAACGCCCACTGAGCTGTGTCCGAGAGCACACTCGCAGAGTTGTGTGAGTTCACGTCTCAGAGTGTGAGGGCAGAAACAGAAACGGCACAGCGTCTCTCCCGGCCGCATGAGTTAAACCACAGCCTCCACAGAAGGAAGTCGAGTTAGGCCGTGACCTACGACTCTGTCTCAGAAATTAAAATGTCAAGTGGCACTAAGCCATACAGTGTCTTATCAAGAGCCGACTGTGACATTTAAACTCACTGAGTCATCAAGTTGGCTGACCACTGACATCATTTATGCTGGTGGCACATGTCCTGTTTTTGGTGTAAAAGACTTTGGGGGGGGCATATGCAAAAATACCTCTAGTGCTTGTCATTCTTCTTCAAGTTTACCATCGGTTTCTCTCCCAAATGGCTGAAAAAAAGCTGAGTAGGTTTCCGAGAGACACAGGATCACCTCTACATGCGTACCTTGCTGACTTGGTTGGTTACTTTCTTGGCAAATTCTACATCAGGAGGATCAGGCAGGGACGTGAACTGAGTTTGCTGTTCAGTGAGTCCTTTTTTGTAGGCAATCTGTTAAAAATAAAAGGCAGGAATGTCCATCAGCGTTTGAAAAAGAACCCCCCCTTTTCATGTTCTCTGCATTTGTTGGCATTTTAAAAAAGGCCAATGTTCGTTCTCTCAGTCTTTAATTGTTGTGCACCATCTAGCCACGTCTGGTTTGTCTGCCCTGCCTCTCAGGACTGCCATTCACTTCTATTTCTGTGAGTCTTCTCTCCTCTCAAGGATTCTCGGTCCTAGACCTGTTTCTTTACAGCTGTCTTTGTGCCATCCTTGGTAAGGGCAAGTTTTCCTTTCACTGGTATCCTCAACTCTTAAACCACATGCCTACTTAACAACCTCCATTTCTGGACCTATATATATATTATATATATTATATATAATACTATATATTATGTATATATGTGTATATTCTTTTGCCCAGGGTGCTGACTGGTACAGATGAAAATTACACACAATTATTGATGGGACAGTGCTAACATTGTCAGTGGGGTTAAGAAGGACATATGAGCAAAGTTTATGGGAGTAAATCTTCAAGCTACAACACCTAGCTTGAACCCTATAGGCCATCTGCCCAGTTTTCTTCTCTGTGAACTGTGACTTGCCTGGGGCTGTGTGTCTAACATTCTATGACTTTATGATGTACACTCGCCACTTTGTCTTCAGTGAAATTTGAATATCCCATGATGTGTCCAGATTTCTGGAAGCAGGTCTCAACTCCAACACTTCTGTAAGTCCTCAAGAAACTCTATGCTACTCTGATTTTCTCTTTTGTAGAGAAAGGAGAAGGCTTTACAGTTCAAACTTATCTCTGTCCTTCTGGTTCTGACCCCAAGGAGAAGCGGCTCTCACAGGGCCTGGCTCCTGCACTCTCTGTCGTTCTCTCACTCACATTTTGTACCAAGCTCCATCCATTGTCGCTACTATGTGTCACAGCTTCAATCTCTCTCCCTTTATACCTCCTTCCTTACAGCCTATAAAAGTTTCTATCATCTTAAAAGTCTGGTATGCATGAGTCACGCACCGCTTCATCCCTTCTCTCCTTTCTCCCTGCCTTCCTGAATCTTCTAACTAGAGGGAGGGGTCGGTCACTGACTCCAGCAGAAGTCCCAACTCGTCTGTCACAAAATACCTCTCATTCAACATGACAGCATTTTTATTTATAATAAAAAGGAATTCTTCAAGACCACAATCATGTTATACTTAACTAGGCCTAAGTATGTCTTTTAATAACATTGACCTAGTATCGGTAACAAAAGCTGTCACGAAAATCATCAAATTAACTGGGATATAAAAGCTTTTTTTAAATCACACAATATATATGAATTCCCATGTTTAATTTAAATGCATAAAAGCCTTATTTTAGGCCAAGGGCAGGTGGAATTTTCCATGACTTAGGGAAAGTCCTTAGGGAGAAAGTTGTATTCAAATAGGAGAAATGGTTAGCAAGAATGACAACCTGTCAAAAACTGTCTGAGAAATCAGATCACCAAGTCCTCGTATTTCAGGACGCATGCTCAGAGTTCTGTCTAGTTAGAATTCTACACTCCAGATCATTCTAAAGTCTAAAGATATTCTTAGTATTTAAAAATGTTTTCTCTGTCTTTAGATAACAGGAAAACACAGTAAATAGTATTTAGAGAGATGCAGGAATAAGATACAGAGAAAATGAGTGACTGAAACCTCAGCCCCTGGCTTGAAGGCTATGTGCCCACACAGTGGTATGCTCCATGGACAACAGCTTGCTCTGGTGTCTGAGCTAGGGACTGTAAAACTCATGTTGCTAACAATAGTATTAATAGCCACACTAGTAATGTGATACTTGGTGCATACTTGGTCAGCAACAAAAATAAAAGCTATGCCCCAACTGCCAAGTATTGTGGAGTTAAGAGTGGAGATTTTACTTCATTGTTGTAAGTTCTTTCCTGTGTGCATTTCTGCAATAAAGACAATTGTCTTAAAGACAATTCTTAATCTTTATTTGATGGGTAAAGGAAGGTGTTCAGAGAGCATCTTCTTGGACACTGCTCCCTAGGCCTACATGACATGGCATTTCCAGACTCCCCTTCAGCTTCTCTGTGCCCTCATCTTGTGCTGGCTTCTTCTAGGTGTCCTTAGTGTCATCCAGGACTCTGACCTTGACCATCCACTCTTCCACTTCCGTCATTTCTTGTCTTCAGCTGTCACATTTATTCTGATAACTTTTAAACATTAAGTTCTTATCCTGATCTTACCACCATGAGGATCTCACACCCTCAATTTTTACTTTATCCGTGGACTGTTCTGGTCCAAACGCTTTCCCTATTATTTCAAGTCCGTTTCTTTCTCCACAATACATAGGTGTTTGAGCCCCCAGACCACCTGTGTGTGGTATTAAACCCCATCACTCCATTCTCTCCTTTGTCTCCAGTATCCAGTGTCATCAACACTTACTGTTGCCATCATGGGATTCCTTTCTTTTCCTTTGCTCCATCTCCACTGCTAAGTTAAACACTGCGAGTACTCACAATTTCTAACATTTCCTTGATCCAATCCACCATCCTGAGTTTCTCCAGATTCTACCTTTGTCCCATTGTTTTCCTCACTGACATCTCGTGCTGGCTTGTTGCTCAAACTTTTATGTCGTCCTGGTCCTGCTCTAGCGATTTAATAAACACCCTGCCAATGAGGCCCCCACTGTCATTGTTCATTAGCACCCCAGACTCATGTTACTCTTTCCTCTTGATCAGAGAGGTTCTGCACCCAAAATGCAGTCTTTCGTCATTACCCAGCTCTCTATCATTTCTTAAATATGTGCTTCCTCATAGCAATGACTAGGTAATTCTGTTGCCTTTTTGTCTTTGTTTGACATATAATGCTTTCATCCTGCCAGTATGATAATAGACTCTCAAGGGAAAAGATGAAACTTTCATAGCCTGCTCGATATTCAAATACAGTAAACTTCAAATAAATAGTTATTTATTACTTTGACTCTTCACAAGGTACCACCAATAGGCTCTCTCAGGTTTCCAGAGTCCCCAAGCAGAGGAGAGTAACATCCTGTTCAGACTTGACTTGGATGGTGGGATAGAGCTAAACAACACCACGGGACAGCATTTGCTCAGTAAATTTGCAAAGGGAGGGATGTGATTCCAATGGCTGTTGTGTTTTTATTTTTATTTATTGTAAAAATTGCCACTCCAGTGGCACAGCACAACTTTAGCAGAGCCAAAGCGGGAAATGACACATGGTTTGGTGGGAAGAATGTTAGTCTTGGGATTTAAGTCCAGATTCTGGCACTACTGATGAGCATGTAGGTTTCTCACATAAAGGAATTGGGCTAAATTATGTCTAATATAATGTGCTAATATAAACACATATAATAAATTTTGGTTCTAAATGAAGTCCTCTGTAATAATACTAGATACTGGATCATTTTCAAGGACCTATAGACCTGGCCCTGGCTTTCCCTGACTCTACATTCAGATGGTACCAAGTGCATCTCACTTACATCACTAAGCGCTTTCTGGGCCTGGGCGACCCTCCTCAGTTCCGGACTGTCATTATAGGGATAAAACAACCCTTTGTCTGCTTCCCAGTCTTCAGTGTACAGTTTCTAAATCAGAAAAGGGTAAAAAAAAGAAAAAAAGTGAAAAAACAAACTATACTCACAGGAAATACATAATCTGAGCATTTTTGACGACATAAGGCACCAAGGACAAGGTGCAAACCAATGTTAGTGACATTCCTAGATCTCTTCCCCCTTTCCATCCATCCAATCCATGTTACTTTTGTTAGTAGCTTGTCCTATTCTGAAAAAAATCTTATTTTTAGACACTGTCTTCTGTCTGTAACTTTACCTGTCTTCTACCTAAGGAATAGAAAATATTTTCCCCAACTTCTGTCATAAAACAAACTTCTAGTTAAAATGACGGCCGGGGGCATCCAATGCATGACTGATTTTTTTTAAATGCTGCTTTATCAGTTTCCTCATCAGATCTCTGGTGTCTTAATTCTCTCCATGTTATGCTCCCACCCACAGGGTTGCTCCAATTCTCCAGGTACTTTCAGCCAGTCTGCCCAAGAGGACCTGAGGGTCCTTCTTGTCAAGTTCTAGCCCTGTACAAGTCCCAAGGCTGTTCCCCCAAACACCGAGAAACCGTCCCAAGTTGTCAAGAGTTCAGCAGTTGCGGCTCTAAGAGTGCGGTTGGACATTGGAAAGAGCTAGACCTCACCTTACTGAACATGGCTGTGTTCTTGATGGCTTGGACAAGTTCAGGGGCATCAGGGGGAAGCAGGTACTTATCCTTGGTGTCTTCCCAGTTCTGCTTGTATAAAACCTGGAGATAAAACAGATGGACCGTGGCTTGACCTGTCACCCCAGGTGGGAGGATTTAAAGAGCAGGTGGAATGTGAAGGCGTGGCCTCACGCAAAAGCTGCTGAAGGCTACCAGAAAAATGCTGACCACGCCAACATTCTAGGACACCTTGTCAGCATTAGGAAGCTTTCACAACAAACCAACCAACCAACAAAAACAACAAAACAAACAAACAAACAAAAAACCTCCAGAAACTTAAATTTGAAAAATACTTTATGATTCTGATTTTGAATTGATTTCTTTCAAAGGTTGCAATCAGTCAATGAATTCAATTTTCTTTTGACTTACATGACATCTATTAATTAGCTGCCCACATGTGAAAGTTGGAATTTTTTCATAAAAATTCCATATTCTAAATTCCTTAAAAAAATAAGACATCAGGACTGCACACTTTGCAGTTCCGTCCCCCCGCACCCCACCACCACGCATCCCACCACCATTGGCATTTGGGTAGCAAAGTCTCTTCAGGCAGGTCAAGAAATCTTCACTACACACCAGCCATCTATAGGCCGCTTCAGTCCTCTGTGAGCGACAGCGTGGCCATCAATCCACCTCTAAGACACAACAAAGTGGGCTGCACACACTGTTTAACACCCCAGTGCCGCCCACAACATGGCCTCACCTTGCTGACTTGCTGCGACACTTTCTTTGCATGTTCAATGTCTTTTGCTTTTTCGTCCACGTGACAGATAGTTTTTGCAACATCTCCATCCATTCGATACTTAACCTGCAGAAACGACACATGTCTGAAGTTCCTGACAATCATGGACACGTATCTAAGCCTGTTGTAACCCAATGACTGTATTTCTGCATCTCAAGGCATTTTAGCTAGGAGGATCAATAGGGCAGCTGCGTGGACTACTTGTCTGTGCTGCTGGCAGAATTTCCAGCCTGAGGCTTCTCAGCCATGCTGTACTCCATGTGGATGACCGCTATGAGTTGGAACATAGAAAATAGTCCCCTCTTTGATTGTTAAGCCAAACTTTTTAAAGTCTCTCTGGGTTCATTTGCAACAAATATGGTTCATGTTTAATACCATCTCTAGATGTCTGGACTTGCTCAGAGTAATCTGACTCCTCATTCCCATGATGCTTAGAGCCCCAGGATCCCAGAGCTAGGCATATTTATTTCCACAATGCCTCCCTCCTCTACTTTAGGGATGCAGCCTACCTCACTGAGTTGATCCTGTACTTTCTTGATTCTGCGAAGTTCTGGAGTATCACTTGTGATAGCATACGGCTGCCCCTTTGCTTTCTCATAGTTCTCTTTGTATTTATTCTGAAAAGGAGACCAGATATTAGTCTGGAATGTGACCAGACAACAGCAGAGAGTGCAGGTAACACACACATTCCCCATCTGATTTTTCCTTAAATCATCCAAATACTCACAATTATCAGTCGTGACAGCTTTCATTCTACCCCACACCCTTTCAGCAAAACCTAAAATAGATCTGTTAATTGTCCCCCTTAAGCATGATAGGATCCTGAGGACTTGTTACAGACAATTGTCTTGGATATGCCCTAAAATCATTCTCTTGATTGTTTTTTTTTTGGTTGCACACATAAACAAAAGCCTGAATATCAATTATTCTAGAAAATGAGTTAATTCTGAAAAGATTTAATTGCTAATACAATGCAAAACTACTCAGCTCAGAAGCTGCATGCAGCTGAGCTGCAGTGGTTACCCAGCTGCGATGCCAGCTGAATTAATGGGAAGCCTGAATTCTGGAATATTTTATGATGGAATGCAAATTTATCACCTCTGCCAGCTATACAATGGATCCTTGCTTTGGAAATAATATGCATCATTTGTAATTAGCAAGGCCTGAAAGAGTATTCGTTAGTAGTCAACAATCAGAATTACACTGCTGATTCAGACACTAACCACTGGAAAACTGGGGGAGGGGGGTTGCCAACATTCCACTTTGAATATAATAAATTCTAGGTTCATCATATCTGAATTAATGAGACTATATGGCAATAAATTAATGAGGTAATTTTGGCTTTACTGAACGCTGTAGCGAGGAGGCAAGAAAGTCTTGTTTAGAATCCTACGTGTGAGATCATTCAAGGATTCAAATGAGAAATTTACTCCACAGTCTCCAGGAGTCAACACAACCAACACTGAATCTTCAGAGGTCAACCAGACACAGAAGTGTTAGGCAATAGTTTTGGTCCTACCTAAAGCAACATCACCCTGAACTAAAGCTATTCGCCTCTTCATGCTTCCGGAGCACATATAATCAAGCTTCACAGAGAGACCTTAGCCTGCCATGGAAATTTACAAATCAGATCCACTGAAACAGATGCGCCTCTCTGGCAGTCACTGTAAGTCTCATTGTTGTGGGACCGTAAGGGACAGAGAACACTGACTCTTCAGTCATTCTCTGTCTGGGGTGCCTGTGGGAACACCTGGGCAGCTTTAAAAACTCCTCTTGCACAGGCCCAAGCCTTGGACCACTAAGCAAAAGTGCTGTGAGCACTAGTAGGTTAAAATATTATAGGAGATTCCACCATACAGTGCTGCTTAAAATCCATGGCTCTGGGCTACCCTCAAACACTCTGTTGCTCGGTTTCTGATGAGTTTATTCTGAGCTCGGTCTTCTGAATTACAAGTTCTTCACCCATCACCACTTAGGAATCTTTTGTAAAGCTAGCAGCTCTAAAAGACTGTTCCCCTCAGGCACAATTTAACTATATGACATAGTGTCTATGAACAGACTTTCAGTAAATAAATAAAGAAATAAAATATTTATGTTTGTGGTTTCATTGCTCTGGATAGGCTATGCAGCAAGTATTGTATAATCAGGCTCCCGTATATCTTCCAGTGACAAGGGTTTGTCTCAATGCTGCAATGGCATGGATGAATTACTCAAAAATTCCACAGTCACACACAAAAGACACATTTCAACAAACTAGTTGTGTTTCCTACAAGACTGAAAAACAAAATTAGCCTGCATCTCAGAGCTGTTTAAAATCAGTAACTTCTCAATCACATAACCAGCATAGGAGGTGGCACTCAATACTTACTGAGCTGAAAAGATCCTGCATTTTCTGACTGTGTTCAATGTAGGGGGTCATGAACTTGGAAGAGTCCACCTTCTTTCGGATGACCTTCTTCCGCTCCATCGGTTTTGCCGGTTGCAGCTGCACCAGCGCTGGGGTGGAAGGCTCCGATTGACCATAGTCAGATGTCCTGGTTGTCGTAGTTTCATAGACTTCTGTGATTGTCTGAAAATGAAACGCGGATATGAAGTAAACACCAATACCATGACCTTGGTGTATACTGCTCCAATGTCAATCTCATCGGCCTTCCTGGTGTTGTTTTTTCATTCACAAAGCCAGCCAAAGCATGAAGACACACACAATGTCCATACATCAATACGAAGATATTTAACACACGTCAGCCTGGATAGATTGTGACATCATCTGTAAACTGTATTTTCAGAGAGCTAGTCTCAAGGCTGCATAAAAATTACAAATAAAATCGTCTTAATCATGTTTTCTTAAGTGAGTTTGGCTGTAGCTCAACAGTAGAACACTTGCTTAGCATGTACAAGGCCCTATGTTCTACCACCAGCACCGTTAAAGTAAAACAAAACAATAGGAATCTTTTCAAGTTGTCTAGATCAAGAAAAAGCAAATGTGACTGAGTAATGAAATATTAAAAATAATGCTTAAATTCTTGATATTCTTTTAAGTGAATAAGAAAGAGTAGTTGCATTTTCTATAGGCATTAGTCAGTCTGTATAGTTTGAGACAAAAATTAATCATATCAGTATTATAAGTATGAGTCTTTTGGATTAGTTTATTACTGTGAATTAGAATGCCCCTTACACTGGAGGACCAGAACAATGGTGACAACATAGTGGACAATTGTCCTCTCAACAGTCTTGTCTGTGTAGTAGGTAGGAAACCGGTGTTTCTTACAGTGGGCTATTATGGAAAAACTAAGATTCAAAGTTTGAATGTAGTCCAAACATGGCAGGTGTACAAGGAAAGAGGACAAGAAGCAGAGGTTCCCATGCCCTGTGTAAGGTCATGTCCTTCAAGGCAAAGGTCTCCGGTCCCAAGGACAGAATTCTAGCATCAGTGTGGGGAAGAGAAACCGACTAAGGCAACTGTAAAGTTGACAAGTCCCACTGTAACTGACGGCACTCTGCCCATTATTGCTAAAGTGTGACTCACTATGAGAAACCAATCAAACCACCAATGCTAGTTTCTATCCAGTCCCAGGCTCCTTGAGCAAGCTGCGGAGTTTGCCACTTTTACCAGTATTTGTCAGCCTCAAAGAGAGACAACTCTGCACAGATAATAAAGCATGGGGCTGGGGGATTCCCAAATTGGAATAGTTACAAAACTGCCTTTTCTTGGGATTCCTGAAGTGGCATATCACTAAGTTACGGGGGACAATGCCTCAGGAGCAGCACCCATGGTGATAGCGACCTTACCCTACAAGCTACAACTCCATGTAATTAAATGGCTAGACTGCGCAAATCAGAAGTCCAAGGCATCCTTCTGTGGCAGTCTAGGAGAGAGGCAGCCTCTGAAGTGCCCTTCATTCACACCATCTATACAAAAAATGCTGTGTGAGCAGCAGTGAACCATTCCTTGCTATCTTGCATAAGCAGAGCATAAAGACAGTGAGTTGGCCTGCCAAATGCACGGTCTGCTCTTTTACCACCAGCTTCCGGACACGGGCAGGCAAGTGGGCTTCCTCCATGGCTCTCAGAGTATGAAAGGAAAAAGAGGCTCTTCTCTAAAGAGAAGCAGTCCATGCGCACGTGGGCCGAGTCTTACCTCTCCCGGCACCTCCTCGTAAACTGTCTCCTCCGTGTAGTACTGTAGACAGAGCACAGGGGAGGGGGTGTCAATGTGACAAGCAGAGCAGCCTACAGTCAGCCCTCCCCTGCCTCTGCTGACCCTGGCTTCCCCGGCTGAGGTGGCTGGAAGGAAGGGGGTAAGGGTCTGTTAGGAAGGCCGAGGAAACCTAAAGTGGATGTGTCCAGTCTAAGAAAAAAGATGCAAAGTGTCCAGCAAGGAGAGGGGTCTGAGGAGCCTGTAAGCACTGGAAACTTTTTCTAGGGGCAAGAAACATCTGCCCCTTATACTTTCTGTCCTAGTTCGCTTTCCGTTACCGTGATCAACCCCACAACTAAAAGCAGCTTAGGGAGGAAAGGATGGATTTGGCTTACATGTCCCACGACAGTCCACCCTCAAGGGAAATCTGGGCAGGAAGTCAAGCAGGAGCAGAGGCATGCACCATGGAGGAACGCTACTTTGGTGTGCTCTCAAGTATCTCTCAGACTGCTTTCTTCTACAACTCAAGACTACCTGCCCAGGGCTGGCTCTGTCCACGGTGGACTTGGTCCTTCCATATCAATCTTTAATCAAAAGAATGCCCCGTAGACTTGCCTACCAAACAGTCTGACGAGGCAATTCCTCAACTGTGGTTCCCTCTTCCCTGGTGGCTCTATTTCGTAGACAAAAACTACGGCCACAACATTTGAGAGAATCTACTTAGAAAAGGGCACAGTAATAATATCCCGAGAACGCTGTGTGTGCAAAAAGAAACTATGCTAGGACTCACTGTCCACTAATTATAAAACAAAACAGAAGCCTCCTGGGAGCAAATTGTATTAATAGTCGCGTCTCAGTTACTCCTGTCTCCCCCGGACTACTAGAGTCCTGTGGAGTGATGGCCACCCCTTTTCAATAAAGTATAGCCTGCATCCGGTTGGCCATTGCCTTCCTGCCCCCAATGAACACCAAATGTTTTCACTAGCCAAGCTGGGGTGGCCTTTCTGTAGGAAGGAAGGAGGGGCGCTAAGGAGACCGTTGGCAAAGGTTGTGGGAAGGAAGGGGAGAGAAGAGACTCCTCAGAGAATACAGGGCCATGAGTTTGCTACTGGGCCTGCAGCCTGGTTCTGAAACCCACTCTAGTTTCGTTCTCTGACATCACGAGCAATAAATAGATACAGAGAGGAACTGGCTGACATTTTGTCTCTGATGCCTAAGGAGAGTGGAATCCGGCCCCAGGCTCACCCAGCTCTGCTGGGCAAACAGTGGGAATGGCTCCTGCGATCAGCACACACAAGAGAGGGATAAAATGGAAGCAATGGCTCAGTTTTCTCAAGTCAAGAAAAAGCATGGAACTTTATGCTTCTTTTCTTTTATGCTGACACTGAAGCATTGTGGGTAGGGAGGATCACACGGATGCAAAATTTTCCTCAGTGCCCTACTTCCTTTTGTCCTTAGTTCAGGAGGCTCTCATTGCCACAGGCCATCTAGCCTAGTCACCAAGGTTATAGCTATATAAAGCTCACCTAATGTCTCCTAAGCTTGTACTTACTTCCATTGAAAATGTAATTTTTGTGTGTACATATCTTTACATATAGCAATAAGCAGTGCCTGCTCTTTTGGAACAGAGGAGAGCTCTTTCACCTCTGTGACTTCAGCACACAACAAGGGCCATTTAGATACTTTAAGAACTATTGTTTGGCACTGAGGGCAAACGGAGCCATTCCCCTGGTCACACAGACCTTGAGTAGCCTACAAAGAAACATTAAACTACAATAAATGACTCCCATAAATTTTAGATTTTCCTAGCATTCCAGCAGAAGCAGCTTTTGGGAGCAATGCGGTTTCGCCTTTAGTGGATCTCACCATTGGGAAATCGATCCTGGAAAGAAGCTCAAAAAAAAAAAGCAACTTTGTTCAAGTACTCAGCATTAATTTGAACGTTAAATCTTATTTCTAAGAGTTATGTTGCTAATTGGACTCCTTTCTCCTTCTATGTTTCAGTCTGTATAGACAGAGCCAGCAAAATCTGCCACCTGCCCATTCTTGTGATCTTTTCTGAAACCAAAGAGACAATGGGTTCAACATTCCCCCTCCCCCCGAAAGGCACCTGCTGGTCAGACCAGCAGTAGTAATGTGGACAGAATGGCAGGGATGGAAGGCCTAAAACAGCTCCTTCCCTTTGTGAGGCTAGTTGCCTCAAGCAAGGCTGACACCAGGCACAACGGCCAAGATCACACAAACACTTAAGGAAAGCAAGGTGTAGTTCAACTCAAGGCTTGAAAGGGTTCCTTTTGTTATCACAGTAGGAAAGAAATTAATCATAATTATAACTTAATTTAGTGTGTTTAATACGCTAGTTCTGACTTTTAGGAACCTACATGAAAATGTGCATGAGTGACGTACTTATCCATGAGAAGATTAGCCATCAGTATACAAGCCAGGGAGGTTAAACACTACATCTGTCAGATACATTCTGGTTTTTATATGTCTCAGCTAATTTTATTTATAGAACAAAAATTTTTCTTTGCCTACATAAAGACTGATTAGCAAGGGTAAATTTTGGCATCTCTATCCAAAGTTTTGTTGGGGGGCAGTCATTAAAAATGAACACAGGTTTTCATCCATTTAGATGGTTGTTAATTGGAACTTTCTAGGCAGTCTCAGTTTCATAGCAGCATATTCGCATAGATTAGCTGCAAGCCTTTCGGTTTCTGGCCTCGAACACAAAGCTGAGGGTAAGGGCAGAAAAGGAAAAGTAATAACTGTGTTACAACAATGAGATACTAGTGTGGAGCACACAATTAATTCTGTAAAACTGCCAGGTGGCCACAAACAACTGGGGGGATTTTTTTTCAAGATAGCTGCTGTGGTCTTAGTGCTCAGGCAGGATTCAAAAGCTATTGTTTGTTTGCTTAAATATGATGGTGTCAACAGGAAAGATGCT
>LOJH01012737.1:1330-25358 GCA_001685095.1 Ellobius talpinus
AGAGAGAGAGAGAGAGAGAGAGAGAGAGAGAGAGAGAGAGAGAGAGGAGAATGTTTTGAGCTGTGGGTCAGAGTAGACCACAATGGTTTCACCAATATTCACAATAAGTGGATAATGCTGAAATATGCCATTGGCCTCAGCTTTCACACATCTCCCTGGATCTGTGTTTTCCATACCATAAAAAGAAACCCTGAGCGGCGGCCTAGGCAGCCGAGGCTCGCTCTAGCATCATTAGGAACCAGGCTTCTTCCATTTTCATCTCTATCGTCCTTAGAGTGTTTTGTTTTGTTGTTGTTCCAGTTAGGTTCAGTTTGGTTTGCCTTCAAGGTCACTAGATCGTTGCTCTATCATCTCCAGGCTCTGTGTTTGTCTTCAAGTTGATAAAACCGAGAAGGGTAGAGAACAGGACACAGCCTGAGGCCCTGCGTTGTCTGTGCTAGATCCACTACTAGACTGTCACTGGGCAAGAGGGCCCTGTGGCCACTTTCAACTCAGGGATCCTTGGGCAGATCCCGTTTAATTTACACATATGTGTGCCATGAACAAAGGTCACGTTCTCGTGAGTGGAGCCGGAAAGCTCAGCCAAGCGCGCTCTGGCATCCTTGGAGGATGGGTGAGCAGACCTTGTGGAGGCAGAGCTGCGTGAGGCTTTTCTCCTGGACAAGCTTCGCTCTGCTCTTCTCTGTCCCTAATCCTCACACAACCTAGTTTTTATTAGCTTTTTAAAGTTAGCATGCAAAGTAACGGGTTTCCTTCTGCATTTCCATACACACGTTCTTATTTCTCTCCTTCCCCTGTCCTCCCATAGTTCCCTCCGCCCCTTCACGCTGCCCCTCCCTCCAGCCCGACCCCCCCTTTGCTCTCATGTCCCACAGCCTTTGGGAGGAAGTTCATCCACTCTTTTTCTCAAATCCTCTGAAACTCCATTTCCCAAGCCAGATTCTTCAGCTCCAGAAGTGAGGTGCAGACTTTCCCCATCCCTCTCCCCAAACTGAAACAAAATCAACTTCAGATCACGGAGCAGCCAGTGGGGAGGGACTGTCTCTGCCTTGGACAGACCTCAGCAAGACCAAGTCCTCCCTCAACAAACAAGGATGCTGCTGGGCTGGAGAGAGCCCCGTGGATAGAGAGTTGAGGTGGGTGGGGGCAGTGGGTAAGGTTTAATTATGCGATTAACTAGGCTCTGAGTCAAATGGCTCAACATGCTCCTAATTAATTGATCAGATGCACCACCTGCTGACCTTCTCTCTTCCACCGTCTTCCCAGAATGCACTGGGCAAGGAGGGAGCTGACAGCCTGCTCAGGCTTGGGGAATTGGGGAGTTTCCCATTAAGTGGCTATGTAGTCAATTAACATGTGAGCCCAGAGACCCTTCTGAGTGTGCCTGGTAAAGGTCAATTAGAGTTAGTAGATGAGGGCTGTGAGTAAGAGGGAGCCCTCTCTCCTTATTGATTCCGCCTGGGGGTGTGGGGTGCATAGCCAGTGGCAATTTCCAGCAGCCATTTCCAGCTCAGATAAATGCCCTATACCAAGGAGGCATGGGGTGATGACAGCAAGCATAGCTCCAGAGTCTGGTACTACCAGGTCAGTAATGACTGACATGTGGCTACGAGGTGTTTTTGTAAAAATTAATTTTAACTATAAAAATTACAAACAACAAAACTGTGTGATAGCATTTTCTGAGTGGTTACTGTGATGAGAAGCAACTCAACCTTCTACCTCCATTAGTCTCAATGCTCAGAAAACCGTGGAAAAGTTGCCACCCAGACTGCATTGAGGCAGAGGAAAATGAAATCCAGAGAGGCTCAGGGTATAAGACAAGTCACATAGCGAAGAAGCAAAGGGGACAGAACTTGAACACATTTTTGTGTCTGACCACAGAGCCTGTGCCTTTAAGCACTAATCATTTCATTCCAAACTCCTGTTTCTTTAGGAAAACTTGATGACGCTAAAAAGTGGAGAAGATGTCATTATCCTTAATCCTAACACGGAGGGACAGTCTGTGCAAGATACTGTAATCTTCCCTCCTGCTGTCTTCTTAGTTTCTGGCCCCAGGTTTGTTTCCCTTTTATCCATCCCTTTCCTTTTTTCCCCATCAACAAAGCTATTTAAGCCCCAGGGTAAATTGCTGACTCATGATGGGCTAGCTGCATCTGTAGCTCCCCAGTTTAGGGGAGTATAGAGATGGAGTCAGTTGGAGGGAGGAGATTTGCTGGTTTGTGTAGGTGTGTGGATCCTTTATCAAGGGTTCCAGAGATGCCATGGCCTAGCTTTCCCTGGGCAGAGAGGAGGGAAATGTGTACATGCAAAGATGCTGGACCCCAGGCGATGGGCAAGAAGCAGGCACAAAGAGAGGCATTGTGTGCTGTTCTGATGAAAAAAAGGGGGGGTGACAATAGTCCCCTCACCCCAAAGCACAGATCCTTGGATCTATCCTACATTCCTTACAAGTACATTCATAAAATGAATTTTCTTTTAATTTAGGCTTTCTTGAGTTTCTTTTTCTGTCCTCTAAATGATCCCTGACCCAAACAACTGCTCTTGACATTTTGGGAAGCTTCCTTCCATTGAGCATGCAAGCTCGGATGCAAAAAGCTGAGAGTTCCACGTCCTGGATCACAGAACCTTACCCACTGGCCTATGCAAAGCCCCTCTCATTTTATTTATTCTCCCCACTCCCATACCCCCAAGCCTAATCTGGGCTGCCTCCCCACAGCACCCACTGTGATGGTTTGTATCTACATCCCTAATGCGTGTTTGCTTTTTTTCTATACATGTGAGATTTTAATACACTTGCATGGCAGGATGCCATCAATCTCATCCAGCTGTCTTGCCTTTTCTGTAGGCACCAACATGTTGTTAAGTTCTATCCCATTTCCCTGCTTTGCTATCTTCTTACGGTTCCGATCATTCTTCTAGTTAATTTTATAGCCACTTCCTTGGTACCACAGTGAGGGGGAGTTTAGACAAGACTCCTAGCTTCCCATCATAGTCTTTCCTTCTAGGAGTTCATGGGAGGGAATGGTTTCAGACTGTTATGTTATAAGACTCTCTTCTCAATATGAATGAGGAGGCATTTCTCAGCCTCTCCCGGTTTCACCAAGGATGAGGGTGGATCTAATAGCATGGAAATTCTGAGTCCTAGACTTCTCTGCTGCACCCCTTGGCTGTTGTCCCAGATGGAAAGATGGGGAGCTAGTGGGGATGCTGGAGTTGAACATGGTGGGCTTTATCCATGTTTTAGCTTCAGTCCCTGGGAAGTCAAAGAAAAGACTGATGAGTGTATGCATAGGGTATGCATAGGGTATTATGATGATGATGATGATGATGATGATGATAAAGAACAGAGATGTCAGCAAGTGTCTGTGTTCAATCCTGAGAGCAACAGAAGGAAAGGCCAGATGCTAGTCTGTTTCTACAACTTGGCTCTGCCAACATTGGCCTTCTCTATGTTGGCTTCATTCTATAGTAAGTCCTCATCAGAGACAGACAAGGATGGCCATGGGCTGCTCTGGCTTACTCCACCTCCTTAGTAACCAAAAGCAGACAGACAACTTTCCCACCCATTCCAATCAAAGTACTGAAACCCATTTTCTTAGACTGGATAGGCCTTCCCTGAATTTGTCACTGGCTGGGCTTGCTTCAGCTGGAGCCATTCGAATGGAAATGGCTCCATCTCCAGATGGAGGAGAGGAGGGTTCTAAGGTTCTCTCAGAAGAAAAGGGAACAGAGAATGGGCAGGCAATAGCCAATGGATACATACCAGCATGAATCAAAGTTGCTCCTTAAAGTGTTTGTGTAGGTGGTAGAGAGCAGGGACAAGAAGCAGCTGGCTGAAATAGATAAACAAGGAAGACCTTGTGTATTTCAGATGCTACCAGTGCTAAACCTGAATACATGAAAGGAACCAGAGAACAAAGTAGGTCTTCTTTAGGACTCAGAAGACCTGGGTTCAAACCCCAGCACTTCTGCTTTCTAATTGTTTGGTTCAAGCAAGTCTTTTTATATCAAGAGCTTAATTTTCCTTGATTTAACATAAAGGTTCCTATATAAACATGAGGCAATGGCATAAAACAGTAGAGTGTCTGACCCAGCAGAGATTCCACCACCATAGCCATTTGCCTTCCCAACCACTAACCCTGCTTATTACAATGTGTCAGTATGATTTATCTGTGCATCTGTGTCCCTCATCCTGCTATGGACACTTTAGAGGGAGTCATGGCTAATTCATCCATTTTGCTCCATAGTTAGAACTTAACGAGACAATAAATACTGATTAGATAAATGAATATTGCTTACTAGAGGTCTGGTTCAAAGTTAATTACATGGGTAATTGGTGACGAGCTTGACCCAGGAAGCAGCCTTCCTTGAGAAACTCCCCCGGGAGGGGCTGGGGAGATGACTCAGTTGTTCCTGAAGGCCTGAGTTAGAATCCACAACACCTGTGTAAACTGAGCCTGGTGGCAGGCATCTCATCCCAGCACTAAAATCCAGGCAGATCCCTGGAGCTTACTGACCAGCCAGCTTCATCAGTTAGTGAGCTCTAGAGACACGGACCACTATATGCATGTGTACACATGCACCCATGCCCCCACACCCACACTCAAATAAATTCCACCTTATGAACTTAGCCTTTATGGGAGCATTATATCTCCCCTTTAGTCCAAGTCTGAGTGCCATCCTGAATGCACCGAAATGCTGAGTCCTATTGGGCATCCACCTGTCCTTGAGGATGACAAAGAGAAAAGTAATCTAACAGTAAAACTGGGGAGGGTTTAGATGTGAGCGATGGCGTAAGCAGTATTTTATGAGAACACAGATAGAGACAAATATGCTCTGTGAATTTAGCATGGCAAGATGTTAATAAATGAGGCCATTGGGATGTGTGAAGCTGTATATATCATGCCCTGTATTTATATTCCTGTCAACCTTCTTCACTTAAGCAGTATATTTATTACAGTCTATTTCTCACAAGATAGATGCTGTATCATGTCAGGCAAAAGTAAGTGAGGTGGGGCGGGTCTGAAACAATGTTAAGACCAGCAGAAAATTGGGAGCAGAGGCACAAAGGGTGAATTTTGCTTTGGAAATCTGTTCTGCTCTTGACTCAAGAGTGTGGGAACAGTGTGGGCCTGGGAGCCTTCTTGCATGATCTTAGGAAAGTCATCCCTGTAACCCCCAAGTTTGTCTCCCAGAAAAGTGAGGACCAATTCCATGTGTTACCATCTTGACTGAGTCAAAGGATATCAGATGAGATGTCTGTGAAGTTGTTTCCCAAAGAGATTGGCTTAGTAGAGAAGGCCCACCCCTTCCCCACTGTGGGGAGGGCATCATCTGACCACTGAGGAGCTCAGACAGACAAATTTTCTCTCTGTTCTGGAGCTGGAACATTCTCCTGGAGCTGGAACATTCTTCTCCTGCCCTTGCACTTTAGAATTCTGGCTTCTCATGGTTTTGGACTCTTAATGAATTTCACCACTGACTTTCTTGGTTTTTCTGTTTACAGATGACATATCATGGGTTGTCTTAGCTTCCAGAATTGCATTAGCCAATCCCATCATAAATTCCTTCTTACGTTTTACACACACAGAGAAACACACACCCCTACACATATTTTTAAAAACAATTTCTGTGTGTGTGTATGTTTGTGCATTTGTCCATGTAAGTGGAGGTGCACACATGTGGGGGGTCTGAGGACAATTTGGGGTATCCAGTACTCATTTTCCACCTTATTTAACAGTCTCTTGATCACTGCTGAGTGGGCCAGGCAAGCTGGCTCCTAAGCTTTTGGAGGTAGCTCCATATCCCATCTTGCAGTAGGAGTGCTGGGATTACACATTTGCTTTGCTGTGTTCACCTTTACATGGGTGCTGACTCAACTTCAGGTTCTCACATTCAATGGCAAACAGCTTGTCCTCTGAACTGTCTCCCTGGCCCCACATCTGCATATCTTACTTGTTCTGTTTTCTCAAGAACTTTCGTGATGCGTTCGGATAAGCTGAGAAAGTCAAGGAATCTCCCAGTTCCCTGAACTATGTAGACTATTCTGCATGGATACTCAAAAACATTCCTAAAACCTGATTTGTCCTGTTTGAACAATGTGCTCAACTTCTAACCAGTCAGGTGTAGCTCACAGGCAAATTGCATACTGGCTCCCCTGATAAGGCCACTTTCAAGTAGGGGTTGGGTAGATTGGTCTGAGAGCAGAAGTTTCCAGGGCAAGAGGAAACATTTTCTGGGACAATCCTCTAGATATCAACTAGAAAGTGGTTGGACCATTGTCTTCCCTCACCCCTTACTACCTACCCTCAGTGATGGAGATAGAACTCAGGGCTGTCTCTGTGCATGGCCAGTGCTGTACCACTGAACTCCAGCCCCAGCTTTCCTCCCTCTTCACTGACGATGATTTCCCAGGAATATTGGATCTGACTGCTACCTGCCAGTATAGACATGCCTGCCCCCCTTCCCAGTTTTCTCTCTGAAGTTCCAGACATTCTGAACTCCCTGCAGTTCCTTGGACTCAGTGTTGTGTCTCATGACCCTAGTCTTTTATACGTGCCACTTTCCAGCCAGACATGCCTTTATCCTCTATCACCTACTTGATCTTCAAAATAGCTTACGTGTTGCCTTAATTTAAAAGATTTCCCTAACCCCCTGCCCCATCTCAAATCCCTCCACCAAACTGAGCTGTTAGGGTTTTTCCTTTCTTTTTTCATTGTTCTGCTCTTTTATTCAATGTGCGTGGTTCTGGGTCACAGAAGGATGTTTTTATAGAGTATAGAATGTACTCTGAGCATATTCTCCTTCATATCCCACTGCTGCTCTCTCATCCTCCCCTGTCCTGTCAATCTCCTTTGTTCCCAGAGTCACTTCTGCTTTATATCATGAGTACATGTGTGACTCCATGTGTCTATATGAAAGCTGGGGACCACAAATGAGAGAAAATCTGATATTTGTCTTTCTGAGAATTGCTTGATATGACTGTCTTCATTCGGGTCCATTTTCCTGTGAATGATGCAACTTTGCGTTTCCTGTTTGGGTTTTTTTGTTGTTGTTTTTGGTTTGGTTTGTTGTTGTTGTTTGTTTGTTTCCCAAGACGGGAGACAGGTTTCACTGTGTAGCCCTGGCTGTCATGGAACTCACTCTGTAGACCAGACTGGCCTCAAACTCGTAGATATCTGCCTGCCTCTGTCTCCCTAGTGCTGCCATCTGTGCATCGTTGTCCTGTTCCTGATTTTAATGGAGATATTTTGAGGTCTTCCTCATTTCATGTAATGTTGGTATCAGGCTTGTCCCATAGCCTTTATCATGCTGAGATACATTCTTTCAATTCCTCGTTTCTTTTGGATTTTAAAAAATCACAGTAAGATGTTGAATTTTGTCAGAAGTCCTTTCTGTATCTACTGAGGTCATTGCTTGATTTCTGTCCATAAGTCCATTTATGTGTTGTATTATATTTATTGATTTGCATATGTTGAGCTATTCCTGTATCTTGGTCTGAAGCCAATTTGATTGTGGTGAATGATCATTTTGATATTTCTTGAATTCGTTTTGCAAATGTTTTTATTGAGAATTTTTGCATCTATGTTCATCAGGGACATGAGACCACAATTTTTTTCTTTTGTTGTGCCATTATCTAGCTTAGGTATCATAGCAATATTGGCTTTGTAAAAAGAATTTTATAGCATTCCCTTAGTTTGAGAAGCCTGGATCTTGTGTCTCTAAAGGTCTGGTAGATTTCTTTGTTTTTGTTAGTTTAGCTAATGGCTTGTCAGTCTTGTTTATCTTTGCAAAGAACCAACACTATTCAATTGATTCTTTGTTTCATGTTGTTTCTAATTTCCATTTCATTCATTGCTACGGCATCTTGATTATTTCTTTCCTTGTGCAAATTTGGGATTTGGCTTGTTCTTGTTTTTCCAAGGTGGTAAGGTTCACTGCTGTCATTTGTTTGAAATCTCTGTGGTATTTTAATATCATTTGTAACTGGAAAGTTCCATCTTAAGGCTGTTTTCCTTGTATCCCATGGGTTTTGACACACTGTGCTTTCATTTTCATCTGGTTCTAGAGTTTCAAAATTCTCTTCCTAATTTCTTTGGTAGCGTATTCACAGTCTAGCAGTTCAGTACATTCATTCGTCATTCCACAGAATGGTGCGCATTCCTCGTGAACTTCTTTCCGTCCTTCAGTTGGTCTTGATTTCCAGCTTTAGTACATTTTGGTCAGGTAGGCTACAAGAAATTATTTCAATTTGCCTGTATTTTAAAAGATTCACTTTGTGTTCTGCTATCGGAAGTCCCACCAGTTGTTGAGAAGAATGTACATTCAGTAGTGTTCTGAAGACGTCTGGTAAAGACCATTTCATCTGACATCTAATTTAACTCAAATGTTTCTCTATTTTTTTTAGTTGGATGTCAAGAGTGGGGTATTATTTGTAATTTTCAATTCATATAAGAGCTTGTTTGATCTGCTTTGATTTCTTTAAACATTCTTACACTCATTCATTTTTCTTTGTTTGAAATTTCTTCTCGTTTATTCTCACCGGGACCTGTTACTTTAGAACTGGGATTATCAGGGGGCAGGTGAGCTGCCTTAAAGTGATCAAGCATCAAGATTATTTCACAAATTGGATTTTATCGCCTGTGTTCTTTCAGTTGAAGCATTCAAAATGTTGAAGTAGAACTGAGTTGTAGTAGAATTGAGGTGCATCATTCAGCATCTAATTCCTCAATCTGTGTACTTAGCTACTAGGTATGGTTCCTGTGTCACTCTGAGAGTAGATTATTAACAGCAAAAGCAGCCACAATGCTGGACAGACCCACTCCTCAAGTGTCACAATTGCCAGCTAAAAACAGCTATGACTTTAACTTCAATAACCATGGTAGGGACCAGGGCAGTATCATGTGAGATAGGACACTAGTTACTAATGAAGAAGGACACTTAAAAGAAATCCCATACTAGCTCAGAATTGAGAAATAGATGGTTATTTATTTAGTGGTAGACTCACAAATCAGAATCCTCTGCTGGAATGGAAATCAGAAACCGAATCCCACAGCCAGAAAAGAAGCCGGACGCATGCTCTACATGGGCATAAATAGAATGAGAGGCCACGCCCCAGTACTATTAGACACGCAGGAAAGCTAGAGGAGTGGACAGTAGGTGAACAGGGTACACTGGGATGCTGTGAGGGTCCAGAATTTAAAGATTATTTAAGCTATGGGAAGGTTTAGTTAAGAAGGAGAAGATAGGAAGGTGAGGAGGATAAAAGAGGAAAAGATGAGGCAGGATTGGGAGGGTAAGTATGTGGATTGTGTGTGAGAAGAATAGAGACTATATAATTGAATTGGTAGAGACACATACAAACAGCAATAAAACCCAAAGCCTAATGGAAGTACATGCAAACTAAAGCAAGATCACTGAGAGATGATTATGCAAGAATGGAGTTTAAACATAATAAACGATAGCAAATAGCAATAGAAAAAAATGAGACTACACTAGGTTAAAAATATTACAACGTCAGCCGGTGTTTCCTCCTTGGTGGGATGTCTTGAGTTCTTAGATTTCCCTTAGATGGTTCATGTAGAAAGCTGTGCTGATGGGGCACCTACAATCGACAGTTCTAATTCAAACGTATTAAACTAGATTTAGAGTCTGCATTGACCCAGTGTGGTTTAAACAAACTACCTTTGGACTGCGTTCTCGGTTCCTATACTGATGTTTGTAAGGCAATAACTGGACTCTTCAGGTTGCTGCACCTGCATAGGTCTCTCTCTCTCTCAAGCTTGGTATCAGTATGTATGGAGGATGGGGTGGGGGATATGGGAGTTCTTGCTGGAGCCTCCATTGTCTGCAGTGGAAGCCATAGTAGGAAGGTTGCTTCAGCCTCAGGGTTAATCTTCAACCCAGACCTCTAAAGACTACCTCCATCCTTAGACTCTCTGCCTACAGAGGTGTATCTGGCCCTTGGTCCCACCAGGCTCCACAAAAACTCTTCTCTCCTGCTCTCTGTAGTACCAATGCTTGGGGAAAAGGGTAGGACATAAGCTGTTTCCTGGCAGTTCTCATTGATTTTGGCCAATGTCCATGCTGGATCTGAATCTCTGCTTCTGGTTTGTCAGTTTGGGGGATATCAGCATCAATAGTATGTCCTGTCTTTGGTTGATGCAACTATTTGCTTCTGCACCACTAGGGGTGTGTGTGTGTGTGTGTGTGTGTGTGTGTGTATGTGTGTTGGAGCACTTTTCCAGAGGTTTCCAGTGACCTCAGCCAGAGCCAGTTGGTGTGGCTAAGCTCTGATCACTGCCCCTTCTGTACATTTCCAGGCATCCCTGTAGAGTTCTCAAGATAAATTCATCTGCGGGTATTGTTTCTTGTAGAAATAGAACTTTTTGTATGTCTTCCCATTTTCTTTCACATAGACAAACACACACACGTGTATATACAGACAGACGCACACACAGAGAGAACATAGATCCTTCCCATTACAACTGAATGCCCACCCATCTGTCCCTCCTGTTAAGCTATGAGCTTTTTAAGCTCCAGGGCTGCATTATATCTCTATATCTTCAACTCCTAATCTGATACTTGACACTGGAGCTCGGTAAATGTTTGATAAATGAATGGAAGGTCCCCAAAGTTGAGCCCTCCACAGTTCAAGGGGGCAAAGTTTAGGACTAGAATGTAGAGTTAGGCACTCAAAGATGCAGGAATTATGGCCCTGTAATATTTAGTGGAAAATTTTCAATGGGAGCTTCTTTGGTTTCTAATTAGGGGAATTATGTTAATGAGCCACCTTGCAAAATCCCTGGTAATTATCCTCCAAACTTACCCCACTGGGTCTCATTTAGATGTAAAGGATCACAGAAACGGTGTGGTAATGAAGGCAGTTTCTGGCCTCAATTGGCACCTACTGCCCTCAGAGCACCCTGAGAATCTTCCATCTGCTGGGCACGAAGAGCCAAGTCAGCAAAACCACGGCTCTGGGACTTTTCCAGGTTCTCGGTTATCTTCCCCGTGGTACCTGTGCCGCCGTGTCCACTCTCATGCTAGCATGGGTTTATTCACTGATCATTTCTCTGATACTGAGGCTAATGGTAAGTATTGATTCTTTGACTGTCTCAACAAACATTCATCAAATCATCCCAGCCTCTAGGAAGACAGAAATAAAATTACATGAAGGCATCAGATTTGAGCTTGGCCTTCGAGGAGCTGACTTATGAAATACCAACCAGACATACACGAGGATGGGTCCAGGTGTCCAGGTTCATTCATTCATTCATTCATTCATTCATTCATTCAAGCTGTCTTCCTGCCGGCTTAGTTCCAGTATAGTGTTCTTACAGGGCCTTGTCTTCCCAACCAGAGTTCCTTGTTCTAAAGTGAGCTTTGGATTCTCCCAGGAACTGGAAGAGGGAGTAAGGCTCTCTCCAACCATGGGCTCTCATGAAGGTGTATAATTCAGCAGCTGCCACGCAGTGACAGATAAAGGGTAGAACTGAGATGAAGTTGGTGTGGTAATCTTGCTAATTCCCTTGTTCTTCAGCCAGCAATGTATCTCCCTTCACGAGATTTCATCACTAGATTAGATCACATGCTTTAAGGATGATGCAGGCAGTAAGAGGCCTAACGTTTTTCAATACAGTAATGATTTTTCTCCTAATACACAGTCTTCTATTACATCACTGGTCTTGAGCCACCCACATAGTTATTCAAAGTTAAGATCATATTTTCCTAATTTTTTAAAACTAGGTAACAATGTGACCAAGTTCTAACCAATGGTCTATTAGGATACAGTTGTGCATTATTTCTGAACCAAACCCTTAAATAAAATAACGTGGCTCTTCTCCACATTTTCCTGTTCCCCAGCATGCTGATAGTCAGGTTGATAGGTAATGGCGCTGTATTACTAATATGAGAGATGTTTGCAAGGAACAGTAGAGGAACAAGCTCAGAAAATGCCAACCTAAGAACGTTTTCATCATGACCATCGGAGGGGAAAACAACCTTCTATTTTGTTAAGCCTTTGCTACCCTGGGTCTCTGGTGCAATAGTTGAAATGACTTTTAAATGACGCAGTGAGTTACCTCCTAACTCACTATTATTATATGACAATATAGTGAATTATGCTCTCCATGATATAGTGAGTCGCTTGAACCCCCCCCCAAAGTCCTGAACAACTGTACTACTTATTCAGCACCTGCCACACGTCAGGCTCTGGGAGACACAATAGAGAAGAAAGCTAAGCTAGTCCCTGTGGATGACACCAGCCGTGAGGGGAACATTGCTAAGTGGCTGCCTTAAAGCACTGTCCTCTGAGAAAAACAGTCACTGTCTTCATTAGGTAGGTAAGCTGTGCCTGGAGCATCCCCAGCATGTGTGGATGGCTGTCATTCCCTCATAGGAGGGTTATCAGACCTCCATCTGAGCATCCAGACTCTTCTCCCAGCCACTTGCACACAGTGGTGTCTCAGGGAGGTACTGCAGTATTTGGGATGGGAAGACTAAGCGAAAGGGGCTCCATCTATCTGACTGTGGCAAAGCCATCATCCTTGCTGGGTGAAGACTTCTCAGGGTAAGCACTTTGGGGTTACCCAAACTTCAGCAATTCACACCTCACCCATGCATGCTTTGTACACGAGTCTAATTAGCTGGTTCACCCAGAACCTGATTCTCTGGGATGAAGTTTGATATAACTAAACTTTGGTTTGTGGTTGGGACCTTATAACGATGGGGTAAGTGCAGTTAACATCTCCCTTGAGAGGAATTTTCACCCTTGCAAAGCCGTGACAAAATACCTGAGAGAAGTCATTAAGGAGCAAAGGCTTTATTCTGGATCACAGTTTTAGGGGATACAGTCCAGGATGGCAAAGGAGGCATGGCAGATGAGGCAGCTCTGATACAGCAGCAGGAGCTTGACAGATCAGGAAACAGAGCTTGGGTGGATGGGAAGCACATATCACCTTCGAGGCCCTCCGCAGCAGCCCATTCTGCTAGCTAGGCCCCTGTGCCAAAGGCTCCACAACCTACTAAGACAGTACCACCAAGCGGGGGTGACATATTCAATCAGAGGCGTCTATAGGAGCCATTTCACGTTCAAACCACAACGTTGGACACAGTCATGGGAGTACAATTACGCAACGTTCATTCATGCTCACATTATCTTACTTCCTAACTCACGGCAGGCATCACTAATTGACTGTCCTTTGTTTTCCTAAAGCAGACAAGTACTTTCAATCCTACCCTTGTAGGCATTAACAATCGATATGACTTGATGGATCAGGGTGGCGGCTGTATGGTTTTCTTGACCCGTGCATCCTGTGCTGAGCCTTGTACACAGAGCTTGCTTTAGCGTTTGTTTAGTTTCCTGTGGCTGCTCTAACAAACCGGGTGATTTAAGACAGTGGAAATTCAGGTTTTCACGGTGCTAAAGGCTAGAAGTCTGGAATGAAGGTGTCAATGGGTTGCTCTCCCTCTGGGGGCCCTCAGGAAGGACTCATTATTTGTTTCTGGCGCTGAGATTACTTGACTTGAACTTCTTGTGTTTCCATCTTCCCGCTGAGCCTCCCTTCTCTGGGGCTCCTCCCTAGTCCATGTGTGACTGTACTTATGGCTCAACTCCCTCATCCAAGATAAACTCCTGTCCACATCTTTAATCACCCTTTCTTTGTTTGCTTCTAAGGCAGTGTTTTCAGATTCTGGGACTAGGACATATACATATGTTTGAGAGAACTACAACTTAACCCAGCACAGCACTATGATATCCAAATAAATAAAGAACCTTATAGATTGGTGGGTGATTAGAAGTCTATTAACCAGCAACTATAACATAATGCAGTAAATACTAGCAAATATGATAGGAGGAGACCCAAGGAGAAATGCCTAGCCTTAATGGAAAGAAGGTTCTAGAAGACTTTCTAAAAGAGGTGGTATCTTTGTTATTAGTAGCTCATCACTTAGTTTATTCATACTCTTTTAAAGTGAAGTCTCCTGTAAGCAATCAATAAATACTTGACCTCTGCCCCTTTGGCTTGAAGACAATGCTGTCAGTCTTTTAAGGTTGCTGCCCCAGAAAAACGGAGGCCAGGCGCATGCTGTGAAAGGTTCAGCTAGAAACCAGGGAGAATTGTAAGAACAGAAGGAGATGGCTCAGCCTGGAAAAGGAGACGCAGCTGATGGAGCAATGAGGAGGAAGGAAAGACAACTGAGGCTGAGATGAGGACCCTTGTGTCCTGGCTTTGTGTCGTCAGTGATGCCCACCAGAGAGGATGCAGCTATCGAGACTTGTAGAATAAACCCATCTCCACTTCAGCTGACTTCAGCAGAAATAGAGAGCCTGTTGGCTGCACACAATGGAGAGGCCCACACACTTTCTTCAGATCTGTCTGGATTCAAGGCTGCATGTGACATGACCAGATAGAAAGCTAGTTGCTCTCTTTCTTTCTAGGAGATGATTTCCTTAGTCTTGCCTCATTCTGGAGGGCCACAGAAGCTTCAGGTTGAAATGTCAATGGGAGAAAAGCATTTCTTTCCCAGTATTTCAATCAATAACTCCACGTTCCGAAACTTCTGGGCCCAGCACAATTATGGGCCTGAATCAGAACCAATTACGGTAGCTCTGAGGTGTCTAGCCTGTCTGGTGTGAGGAGAGGACAGATAAAAGCCAACTTCTGCTTATAATTACTTCTGTCTCCAGTCCATCTGGGAGGTGGCAAGTTGCAGGTCCTTAAGGGACAAAAAGTGCTACTTAATACTAGGAAGAGGAAGGGGTATAGATCATGCAAAAAAACAAATATCTGTCCAGAAAACCATAATAACTGCTATTGTTACTCCTATCCCTGCTTGCATGAGGTTTAACATAGTCCACTTAGTTCTCACAGTAATACAATACACACTGGAGTCAGGTGTGTCTATTTTAATGCAGAAATCGGGACTAAGCGACATGAAATTGTTCCTTAGCTTACATGGAGTCACAACTGAGCCTATCTGGCTCCATGGGATAGCACAAGTCAGTGAATTGTGTCCTCTGGGTTTATGGTTCCGTTATGGTTTGAATCTGACCTGTTCCCCCATAGACTCGTGTGGTGTTGGAGGAGGCAGTAGGACCTTTAGTTCAGGAAGGGTGGCTGGCAGGGGTGGGGCCCTGGGCAGGGGTCTTTTAGGTTATAGCCCAGCTACTTCCATTCTTATGCTTCCAGATCCTTCAAGACACAAGAAACAGCAGCCGTGAACTCCCACCGCTGTGTGCCAGGCTGATCCACCATTTCTCCCTGGCAGTGATAAATGAGACCTCCTTAAGTGTTGAGCCAAAAGAAAGGCCTCCTCCCTTCAGCTAGGTATTTGGTCACAGAGAGAAAAAAAGTAACCGAGGTGGAGATCTTGCTCACTGGGCTACCGTGAGTCAGAAATGTGTGTAGTCAACAAATGTCAGCTGTCACTATTGGCTGTGGCTGGGCTCTCAAGCATGCCCATGGGAAATTATTCAGGGAAAGTCGTGTGATAAATTGTCCCTCACCCCAGAAATCCCACAAAGGGGCCAGAGATGGCTCCGGCAGGCAGACTCCAGGCAGATTCGAAAGACCTCCCATGATTAAAGGATTCTATAGAAGCTATCGGCTTGCAGGGTTCTGAGAATTCCACTGCTACATCCAGAATGTCGCCTTGTCTAATTCATAGGAGAGGCCACTTGGATACTAAACAGCTGACAGGGTTTCAAGGCCTCCAGATGCTCAGGGAAGTACTGGTCTCTTGCTCTACTCCAGTTCTTTCTCCTCCACCTATCCTCTAGGGAGGTGGCCGGCTGTGCTGGAGATTGGTGAATTCTGTCTGCAGCTGCTGGACTGAAACAGCATATTGATGATGGCCCTGCAAATGTGAATTAGACGGGGGCTGCTTTGCACTTCAATAGAATAATAGTGTTAGTTCTCCGTGGATGGTGGCATGGAACTGGGGGTGCAGGTGTTAGTTCTCCGTGAGTGGTGGTGTGAAACTGAGGTGCAGGGAGGTGAAGGGAGTGACCTCTTCACCTGCGTCACTGAGGATTTCTGAGCACGTGTTTTGTACCCACTGCCTGCCTGCCATTTTACTCATGGTATCTTATGATTCCTTTCCATAAACACACCTTCCAGGAAATATTTTGTTATCTTAAGTGTACTACTTAGCTTTTGTTACCACCATAAAATATCTGGTCCCAGCTTGACCCTTTTATAACAGTTTCTCAGAGCAATTCAAAAAGGTGGAGCCAATGGTAGTGGGGCATGCCTATGACCCCAGCGGTGCAGGTAGCTGGAGCAGGAGGATCAGGAATGTGAGTCCAGCCTGGGATACTCAGTGAGACTCTATTTCAAATTTTAAATTAAAAAAAGGCTAGGGCTGTAACTTAGTGGTGGAACGTTGCCTGGCATTTGCAAGGCCCTGGGATTATTCTTCAGTACAAGAAAAAACAACCTTAAGAAGTGTTGCGAGAACAAGCTTCCAAAGGCATAAGTCTAATGACCCAAAGATTCCCTACTGGGTCCCAGCCCCAAAGGATCCACCAGTTCCAAACAGTGACACCTCAAAGACCAGGAAGTGGGGACAGAAACCATACCCAACCCCAGTGGAAGGTTATAGATGAAAACTGCTCTCCCACATCGAGACAGCTTCTCAGGTCAAGAACTGAGTGCAGATCTGTGTGATGCAGGGCTGCACTGGCTGCTTGGTATTGCTCCATCTGGGCTTCAGGGAGATATTTGAAAGGAAAGACACTGGGCTTTTTCATATGATGAGTTCTGGGACTACAGCAGGGATGGGCCAGTGTTTCCTGAGAAAGATCAGGCAATGAGTAATTAGGATGGGGGGGTTACATTTTCTTCCTCTCTCATTCTTATTATTGGAGCAGTAAAGAACCCACAGACAAGTAAACAGACAACCTGTCAGGGTTACAGAAACATACTCAGGTGCTCGCTGCCTTTTCCAATGAGCAGAGATGAAACCTTATCTAATTTCCCTGGGCTTCTGTGTCCTCATCTTTGCTACCCTCAATGCCAGTTCTAGTGTGGTTCTTGATGCGCTGCGAAGACTGACGGAGTTTATGCATGAAGAGCTCTTGTAACAGTGTCTGCCACAGAATGAGGGTCGGTGCCACTTGGCACCATCTCAGTCATGGTCAGCATCTTCAACTTCATCCGCCTGGAGCTATTAGACGAAATCACGGCTAAACCCTTCTTCACAAGGGTGTTATTAAAATCAGATAGGTGCACAGGAAGTTCTCGGTTACCTATGAGGCTCCTTCTCCCACATTTATCAGGATAAAAAGGGGGCAATGAGAGTTGCAAGCTTGCCTTCAGTACACCCGAGACTGGGCTGGAAATACAGGACTGTAGAAAAGGTTAGTATTAGAGGAGAAAGTTGACACTGCGTAGAAGAGAAACCACAAGATTTAAGTGCAAAGGACAGTTCCTAGATGGGTTCCCTACAGAAACCAGGTTTGTTTAGGGGGATGGGAGAAAAGTACAGCTACCGTTTTCTATAGAGATAGTTATATAAAATGCCGCTATGACCCCTCAAAGAGAAGCTCCAAAGGGAGGCATTGGTGCGCCTTACTGCAAAGCCCCTCCTGGGCGTCCTGCAGATGACCTACATGCTGTGAATTTCAAGGGGATCAGCTAAAGTTCACAGAGTCCAGAGGTGCTTAGCACATGCCCAGTTTACGTCCTTTACCTACCCGGCCCCCTTGAATGTGACAAGCACAGAAGGAATTTAATGTCTTCTATAAACATAAGCTGCCAAGGTACCTGCATGCGAGTTTAAGCTGTAATGGATGAGATGCCAAGCAGAGAGTTCGCTGGGCCTCTGGAGTCAAAGACTGGTTTCCACGTTCTAGCACAGTTACAGTCTTCTGAGCGTCCATGGGCATCCTGTCCTGTCAAAATCTGTTTCCTTGCCTGTAAGACACGGAGTCCCACAGGATTCCAGGAGAGAGCAGGCACGTGGGAATGCAGAGCATGGTGCCTGACACATAGGAAGCTGTTTCAGTGAGGCAGTGACTGGATCTGGGGAGACAGGGAAAGATGGGCCTGGATTTATTCCATTCAGGCTTGGTTATGCTGCTGTCTGAGAATGTGAGGCACCCACATTCCCCACCTGTGAGGCAAGAGCAATGATTGGGATTCCAAAGGCTGTCATCTAGAGTACAGGATACAAAGTTTAACACCAGTACAGCAGAAGTCTTCATTGTTACATTCCCACTGCTTGTTTGTAATCAGTGGGTAGCAGAGTGTGCGCATTTGAAACTTAGTTCCAGCTGACTGGAAGAAAAAAAAAGCAGCAGGAAATGGTCTCAACTTCCAGCCTAGGCATGAAGGCTCTGAAATCAAGGTGTTTTCAAGGCCACATTCACCCCAGAACCTGTCTTTGCATCTGTCTCTGGTAGTTGCCAGCAGGTCTCAGCTTGTGACAACATTTCTGCTTTCATGGCCACACCACCTTATCCTTTATCTACCTGTGTCTTCACCATGTATCTACTTCTCTTGTAAGCACACAAGAGAATTCTTAGGGCTTGTAGTAGTTGGTCTTTTTGTCCCTGTGGGGAAATACCAAAAGCAACCTGGGAAAGAACAGGTTTATTTGTCAGGCCATACTTCATTATTGAGGGACGTCATAGCAGGTAAAGGTAGGGACTCAGAGACAGGAACTGAATGAAGCAGAAGCCATGGGGGAAGGCTGCTTACTGGCCTGCTCCTTCTGGCTTGCTCAGCCTGCTTTCTTATAGCGCCCAGGACCATCTGCTTAGTGGTAGAGCAGCCCACAGATGGCTGGGCCCTCCCACACCAATAATCAATCAATCAATCAATCAAGATAATACCCATAATACCTAGCAGACATGCTCACAGGCCAGTATGATGGGGACAGTTCCTCAGTTAAGGTTGCCTCTTTCAAGGTGTCTCTAGTTTGTATCAAGTTGACAAAATTTAACCAGAACAGGGTCTATCCAGATCGTCCGGAAAAACTCTCCTGTCTCAAGACCTTAAACCACATCTGCAAAAATGTTACCATGCCTGGCAACACTAGAAGGTTGTAGGGATGGATTCTTAACAACCTTTGGGAGCCTCCATTCAGCCTACTTCATTTTATGGGTCTTACGGAAAGCAGCATGACCTATCTCCGGCTCTGTGCACTAAAGACCCGAACTTTGCTCCTTCCTCTAAACTGCTGTTCATAGGGAGTTTTAAGGATTTACTGAGGCAGTGTGGGAAAAGAACTTAGCCTGGTAGAGAGAAGGAAAGGTAGGGAGACTCGGGGAAAAGGTGGGGAGACTCAGGGGACAGGTGGGGAGACTCGGGACACCAGCAAGGGAGGTAGAATGAGTCTCAAGAATGCTAATTGTGCACAACAACCCACCACTAAAGAAACCGTTGCTGTTGAGGTTTTATCAGAAAGTCCCCATGGTCAGCTCCAAACCACACCTGAGTGGTTTGGATATGCACTGCTGATATCCCTTTCTCGACGGAACTCTTGGGACTCACGGATTATTGTTCACCCGAAAGCCCCAAACCAGCCAAGTTACTTCACAAGATGTAACTAAGCCCTTCTCCTGACCCCTTGCCTGAATGGTACTCTGGCTTCTGGGGTCCTCAGCCTTTTACCAGGAGGAAGTGACTGCAGCCATAGGTGCTAAGCCACACCAATGAGACTGGTACCTGAGCACAGGAAGTCCCTCTTAGTCTGCTCCGCCATATGCCCTGCAGGCTCTGGACCTGGCGTCCTCAGCAGACTGCAATGTCCTTTTTGATGTGATTTTGTGGCTATGTCTCTGATGACTAAGGTTCCTTGAGGTCAAACATAGACCAAAGGCTGTGGGGTCCTTGGCTTCCGGGCCAGATGTTTCCATCACATGAATGCAGAGCATTTCAGCAGAGGGATTTTCTCCTGCTTGCTGTTTCATGTGGCCCCTGTAGCCACCCAGGGAGAACTATGCTCCTGATAGCAGGGGCAACAGTGTGCCTTGGAACCACTCCGAGGGTAGCGCTTGGGGCTGTTTGGAATCATAATGACTTTATGGACCACAGGTCCTTGAGGCAGTGAATTTGAGCAGACTGATGGATGGCTCCGAGCTGGCTAGGGAACACAGCTGCTCTGGTAAAAGAATCTGGCTTAGTTCCAGAGAACACCTGCTAGTCTGAAATAACGTGGAACACTCAATCGCAGATTGTGCGGCAATGTGCATCTAGCAGCACAATTGCGTCCGCCTTCCATTAGTGAATATGAACTGCTCCTTTAAACTCTTAGGGTGTGTGTGGAGGGGGTGCTTCATCTGTAGAATTCATTGTGTTGGGCATTATTAGATAATTCCCTAAATACAACTTTAATTCTTATGTATTGAAGTGGGCTGCTTTGGGGCCATGGCAGGCTTTCCAGACTAAGTACAACATGGAACATATCAGCGTGTATCTTGAACAACCAGGAAAGGTACCAATAGTGTTGGTTAATAAGAAAGTGCATACACCAGCCACCTGTAATGTTATGAATATTTATTGACTTGTTGGAGCAAGAAGACTTCCAGCAAACAGCCAACCAGAGAACAAGTCAAAGCTAGGATGTGAATGGGCACTAACTATATCTAAAGGGGGGCAGAGGAGCCAAAAGTGGAGCAGACACGGCTGGAGATGTAGCTAAGTGATAAGAGTATTTGATGGCACCTGTGAGGTATCAGGTTAAATCTCCAGTAGTAAGAAAAAAAATGCATATTCATTGAGCATGTTGATGCATGCCTACAATCCTAGCAGTGAAGAAATGGAGGCAGGAAGATCAAAAATCCAAGGCCACGGATAGAGAAAATGGCTGAGCAATAAGATCAATGGCTGTTGCTTCCAGAGGAGCGGGGCTCAATTCCAAGCACCCACATGATGGCTCACAGCCTCAACTGTCTGTAGCTTCAGTCCCAGGGCATCCAACATCTTCTTCTGGCATTGGTAGCACCAGGCCTACCTATTTTGCATAGACATATGTGGAGGCAAAACACCCGTACACATAAAATAAATACATTTTTCAAAAAAGAATCCACAGAGCATTGTGAGGCTAAAAGATGAGATCAACAACAAATAAACAAACAAATAAATAAAAGCAAGTAAAACCTCCAAAACCACCAACCAATTTATTTTATGTTGGCCATCTATTGCTGGGCCTGGGGCCTGCCCTTAAGCATGGTTTGTGTACTCAGAGAGATTCCATTCCAGCAAACTATATTTTCTTTTGTGAGCTGTTTCAATTGTAGATAGCTTTTGGGTTATAGATGGGGGGTCTGAGTCTACTTCATCATTCAGAATACATGAGAACCCATAAAAAATAAAATTGGAAACCATAATATTTAAGGAAAAGATGGGCACAGTAAATAGCAGTAACAACAGCAACAATAATAATAACACTCCAAAGCGATTCTCAATGATAGTGAGTTTGAGCTAGCCTTCAATAAACAAAATCCTTTCTCAACAACTGCCCCTCACAAAAAGCCAGGCAGACGCGGCTTCAAATAACAACCATGCTATTTCTCGGATGAAGGAGCTTGAGTGAGACTTCGCTTTCTGAGTCTCAGTTTTCTGAGCTGTGATGGCTGTTGTTCCTTCCCAGGCTTGCTTCGGGGCTTACATGAGCCTGTGATTATGAATTCATTTTTTTTTCAAATTTCATTTCTTGTTTAGGGTTTTTATGAAAGCACATCTTAGCTATATCTGGGGCAAGCAGAAAGCAGACTCCAGGCAAATGGCAGGTGCATATGGAGAGACACCATATGGGTTCTTTCTTTCCTCTTACTGCACAAGAGCTCAGAGGGAGCTGAAAATTCTTGGGTCTGTTCAAGAACTGTAGACCAAGTGTCCCCAAGCCATGGCACCAGGGATGGTACTGGGATGAAATCCAGGCCCTGCAAGAACTCTACTACTGTGCACCCCTGGGCTTATGGAGTAGGTTTGGAGAAGGAGGAGGGTGGGAGACAGAACTCAAATTGTTGAGCACTTGCCCTGCAAGTGTTGAACTAGGCCACGCCCCTAGTGACTTTGCTTCTGTCATTCACCTGATTGTTTAGGATTGCTTTCTGGCGAGTTACATCATGTACTGGGTAGGCAGAACATGCCTTGGCTTTGTTCTAAGTCTATACAGCTCCTAAGACTCTGACTCATAAGGACGCTGGATGGGAACTATCATTTGTATTGAATCCCCTGTGTTTTCCTATTCCCCATTCACATTCCAGACTGGTTCAGAGAGGCCAACAAAGAAGAAAAGACTTCCACTCCCAGTTTCCAAGAGGAGGGGCAATTCCATGCCACATAGGAAGAATCATATGCCCCCTAAATACACCATATTGATCAGAAGATGGGCAGGACAGGAGGAGAGCCTAGAAAAGGGGACGTATTGAGACTTCTGTTGGAAGAAATGGTAAGGCAGGGTAATTACCCAGGCTTAGGACAGGTTGGTTGAGTAACTACAGCAGAGGTTGTGGAGTGTGGTTTCCCTGGTTTCATGGTACATGGTCTGATGGTAACAGGGACAAGGAAAACTAGCCTTTGATGTCCAAGCCTGCTAATGGAGGTGTTCGAATGTGGCGGGTTGGCTTGCCCAGGAAGAGCTGCTGATAGGACTGAGGTTCGGGGATCTAAATAGGTCCTGGAAGCATACTTCCTGCTTGGTTAGCACAGTCTTAAGATGTCAAAACATCACAAAACACAAAACATCAAACTAAGCAATAGCAGCAAAGCCCCCAAATGAAATTAACACCCTCATCGGGTACCCCATATGGTTCTTATACCCGTCCAGATGAATCTGCATGGTTGATGCCCTTTCTCCTGAGCTGAAATCAAGCCCGGGGCCTTGCTAGAGTTCTCCCACTGTGAAACCCCAGATGCACATAGTAGTTTGGGGGGGAGTGGGCTGGAGATGGAGCAAAATGGTAGAATGTTTGTCTAGCATGCAGGAAGCCTTATATTTGATCCCAGAATAAACAGCATGGTGGTATATACCCCTAACCTCAGCACCAGGAGATAGAGAGGCATGAGGATCAGAAGTTTAAAGTCACAGCAGGTTACATAATAAATTCAAGACTAGCCTGGAGTACCAAAGATCTAGAATGGTTTTTGTTTTGTTTTATTTTGTTTCTCTGTTCTCTGTAGTGCTGAGGATCCAACTTAAGACGTCACACATGCTAACAAATGCCGGACCACTGCCCAAACCCCATCCACAGGTTTTCTTCCCATTTGTGATACAACCAAAGGACTATGAAGTATAGTGTCATGGGCTCCACCTTAGCCAAAAGGCCAGGAACTGATGCAATGGTGTTGGCCGTAGCGGCCAAATAATCTTCAAACACCTTGCCAAGTATATCCTAAACATACAAGACTGACAGCTTTGCTGTGGACCAGTGACAACCAACAATGAAATAAAATTATAATAAAACTATGATCATACTGAATATATAATAAAGTAAAAAACTAAAAATGTGTATATGTTATGCTGTAGCAAACTATAACTCTTTGCTAAAGAATATAAAAAGATGAATAGGTACTAGGTATCCACCAATTTATCCAGAGTTAAGTAATGTTATATAATTCTCATTAAACTATTTTTAGTTTTCTCTACTGCTTAGTGAAATACTAAATTTCATCCATAAGAATTTATATTTGAAAATAATCAGAGATTTTCTGAGAAGGAGATTAACAAAAACCAAAGAATAAATCCCTCTAAGGTGGTACAAAAGCAGGGTATGACTGCACTTGGCTATATACATGCTTACAATTCCAGCGTGTGGCAGCAGAGGCAGGAAGAGTGAAATACAAAGCCAGCCTTGGCTACGGAGAGCGTCTGAGCTCAAACTAGCCTATCAGAGACCCTGACTCAGAAACAAACAACAACAACAACAACAAACAAACAAACCACCCTAGACTTTCTAAGTGTGGCATTTCGAATCAGCAAGAAAAATGAATCATATATTTAAAACTGTTGGGTAGAAGGCTGGAGAGATGGCTCAGAGGTTAAGAGCACTGACTGCTCTTCCAGATGTCCT
>LOJH01012737.1:25424-41435 GCA_001685095.1 Ellobius talpinus
TGCAAGCAAACATGGAAGGAATGTTGTATACATAATAAATAAATCTTTAAAAAACAAGAAACAAACAAACAAAAAAAACCGTTGGGTAGATAAACTAGCTTTATGGGACAAGTCTACGTGAGGTCCCTACCTCATGGTTTATAACAAATTTCACATTGTTTGGATGTGTATACAGATAGGAAACAAATGGAAACCTTTGTAAACTGTATGCACGAAGTTTCTTTTCTCTTTGGAAAATGGAAATGGAAGAAAGACATCACCGGGGAAAGACACTGATGGATGTTATTACATAAAATTTTAAATCCCCACAGCAGAAGAACACAGCATTAAAGGATGAAAGATGCATCGAGCAGTATTTGCAGCATCAGTTCTGTACCATCCCTAAGCACGCCAACGGAGATGATGGGCAAGACATCATCCCTAAGCACGCCAACAGAGATGACAGGCAAGACATCTGAATGTGCACACTGGCAGAACAGAAAAGGAATGCTTAGTACACATCCCAAACTAATGTTACAGGGCTGTATTGTTGAAATGAGACAGAAAGGTAATAGCTGCATATTTTCTCCCTCTGCTACCTGATGGCTGAAAATGTAGAGGGCTCATGCTCAGAACTAGCAGTGTTAGACAGTGACTTTGGCATTGCTCATGTGAGCAGGCCCGTTTTGTCCTTCTTTTTGGTCAAATGAGTCAAAGGCTTAAAAAAGCTTCCAGTCCTTAGCTGATCTGCATCGAGAAATTTAAATGAAAGAAATTAGATGGAGAGATCTGTCTGGAGAAGAGGTCCCAAGCCTTTAAGGTTTTTAAACATTTTTATTGCATCGATTATTATGGCGTGAGGGAGGCATGTGTTCAACAGTGTGCTGCACAGTGCGCTGACAACCTGTAGGAGTCTTTGCGCCATGCAGGTCCTAGGAGCTGAACTCAAATCGTCAGCCCTGGAAACAAGCATCTTTACCTGCTGAGCCTGAGCCATCGCTCCAGCTCCTCTAAATTATGTTTAAAGATAATAACAAACTGGATGCCTAGTGATACTGGCATTGATTAACTATCTCTTGCATTTGTATACGACAGGATTTGACACGGCCTTTAAAATGTATGGTACGAGTAAGATGCACATATACACTTTTGAAGACAAGGAGGATTCCCACAATTCAGTTATTGTTAGGTCGCTGGATGGATGTCAGCAGGGTTAGAGGGCACTGAGGATGGACCCTGCCCTCCTAATCAGCAACTTATAAAATGAGAGATGGAGCAGCAGGACTGGGCAGAGTAATTACTGAGGAAACAGACCTCGGTCCTGTCTCTAACCCTAGTGGGAGACTTTACATCCTGCCCTGGCCTGAAGGTCATAAGCGGATAACTCTGTAAACCTGGTTCCCAGATCACAGCTCTGAGGTGACCACATAGAAGGACTTCTGGTAAATCCTGAGTGTGTTCCGTCACCTATGCCTGTAAGAGTTCATCCAAAGAATCTGTCAACAATCCAGACAGGAAAATGCCCCTGAGAAAGCTGTCAGTTCCAGAAACTTACATTTCAGACGTCTATAAAACCTAGCTGCATTGTTGATAAAGGAAATGGTCTTTGTGGCCAGTGGCCACTCTCACCCCTTGAGGGTATGCCCTCCTCCCCTCTGTATTACACTGTGTCTTGTTCATAAGGACAAGGCAGTGGAGGGGAGTCCAGAGCAAGAGCCCGGTGACATTATAATTAGAAAAAGACATTTTCAAAGGGGTATGTAAAACATAATCCTGAGGTAGCATATGTGTTATATATAATCTCTTTTTGTAAGAAAGTCCTAAAAATTAGACACCAACCACTAAACATGGTTATCTGGATGGTGGGTGAAGTGTAGGCTCTGTTTCTTCTGAATGCTTTTACATCTGTATTCTGAGGTTGCTGCAGACTTGTATTTTTATATCCATAAAAGCAATGCAATGTAACCTTCCAGACAGTATCCTCTATTAGGGAGTAGCTTCTGGTCTATTTACCCCATAAAAAGGAGCATCTGGAGGATTGTGGGGAGGGGTTCAGAGGCTGAAGTTGGACTAAAGGATTCCATCCTCGATGCTGCTGAAAATAAGGAGAGAATTGTCCCCGCAGAACGTTCACTGTTCTGACCTTCACTGTGAAATGAAATTAGAAGGCCGCTTGAAAAGAGAATGTTTTCTCTCCAAGTTTGCTATAAATATTTAAAGTGGAAAATATGGATTATGTCAAATGTGGTTGAGGAACAGCACAGAAACCAGGGTTTATGCTTGGACGTAAGAGTGGGAAGGGAGACAGCTGAGCAGGGAGCCGGCCATCAGAAGGCTCAGCTGACTTGGGGTGACTTGGACAGATCGATGGTGTGGATGCAGTGGGAGGAATGGCAAAGGCTTCTGGACACTCCACATCTTGTTATGCTCCAAGCTCTGAGCTAATGAAGGCAGGCACGATTTATTATGTTTGAAATGCAACCAGAAGGAGGACATTCCCACTGGCTACAATCACATTCTAAGGCCTGCAGGGGGGCAGGCCCATTAATGGACATTTACTCTCCTCAATAAAACAGACTTCATGGTCCTTTTCCTTCAGACATATCAGAATATCCATGAAGTCTTCTTCTCCTGGCCTAGATCAACACAGAGCTATTCAATAGTTCCCCTTTTTACCCCAGTCTACCCAGAGAAGTCTGTGCATTAAACACTTGCTCAAACATGCAGTCAGACAGGGTCCTAGAACTCTGGATCAGACTATTAAACTAACTCATATCCTTTGATGCAACAACTATGACTATGGGAAAGAGATGACAAGGGAAAACATTTGTCTGCAGAGCAAGCCTCCAGGTATTAAAACTGTGTGCTAAAATAGCAACCATGCAAAAACAGCCTAAATGACCAGTGATAGGGATTGTTGAATTCTTTATATTTATATACAGCAGAAATTTATACAGCCATGAAAAATTATTAAATGAAATAGGTATGGTAGTTTATGCCTATAATCCCAGCACTTAGGAAGCTGAGGTTAGACTATAAAAAAAGCATTAGGTCAGCCTGGGCTATAAAGTATGACCATGCCTCAAAAAAAGGAGGGGTAATATAAACACATAAATACCATAAAGTGATGTAAAATGTAATAATTAAAAATAAGGTTGAAAAGATCAATGCATAACATTCATTTTTTAGGAAGAAATTATATAATTTCTTCTGAAAGAAATATCTAGGATACACATGGAATTATTTTAAATGGTTTAATGCGTTTTGGAGAGCTAAGATCCTGGGATGTTGGATGCAAAATAGGGAATAATAACAAGGTTAAACAAACATTGCTCTCTCCTTCATTCAACATACGTGTACTGGACACAGACTGAGTTGGGCACTTAAGCTTCCAACACACCGAGGAATGACTGAGGAATGACCTCTGCCCAGTGAAGAAGACAAATGTGTGAGCTGTGGAAATACGAGATGCTCCATAGACAAAGAAATCCAGCCGTCATAAGCCCAGAAACGGGGGCTAAATGCATTTTGGAGGAAAGAGCATCAGGAAAGGCTTTCTGATAGAAAGAACTTGGGTTGGCTCTCATAACTTGAACAATGCCCACTGTGTTGAAAGTACAATTGAGGGCTGATGACAATGGCAAGGGCAGGTAACAGTTTGTCGCTTTCGTGTCTATAGTAAGCTTTGAAGATGCCAAGAACCCAGAAGACATTTTCTGAAGGAGTGGATGAGCAAATGAAAAGTGAGTAGAGGAGAAAGAAGATGAGTGACGTTGTTGACGCACAGGGGAAACAGGCAGATTCCAGCCTGAAAGGAAGCCTAAGGGCGTGTCTGACATGATTCGTTGTCCTGATAAGGTAGGCTTAACCTTGTTTTATAGCTTTGTTAACTCTTGTTCTAAACAAAATTGTAGATGGAAAATCTGATGTTAAAGTAGTTCCAGTTTCCTTTTCTCTCCTTGCCCCAGTCTTCCAGGTTATCCGACCAAGATCTCAAGACTTCCTTATTATCCCTGGAGGCTCTGGACTAGTGTCTGCATCTGTTAGGATGAGCTGGGCTGTATGGTGGAAGCGAAGAGCTCCGAATCTTTTGCTATGGTGGTGGTGGTGTGGTTTTGTTTTGCTCTGCTTTGTTTTATACTGGGTCTCCCTATGTCACCTAGGCTGGCCTTGAACTTGCTATTCACCTACCTCAGCCTCACAAGTGCTGTTCGTAGAGGTGTGCACCACCAGGCTTGGCTGTCTCTGAAGCTTGGTGCCGAAAATGGTAGCTTTACTTCCCAGTCATGTAAAATGGTAGCTTTACTTCCATGGCCTTCTTGAGTCTGTCTTCCTTTACAGCTCCAGGTGGAGGGATTCTCTACCCTTGGAGGGTAGAAAGAACATAATTAACCTGTCACTTGGGGGTTCTTAAAGGCTTGCACCTGGAAATGCTGCAGTAGACTACCATGTGGTCACAGAAAATCATGTGTCTCTATGGAGAAGGAGAAGAGCAATTCTAATTTGTACCCAGCAGGAGAAAAAAATGTTGTGGTAAACACCAATGACTGTCCCAGAGGCAGGAAACACTTACCCTCTTATTGGCTGTGTTAATTTAGGAAAGCCACTAAAGCTTTCTGAGCTATTTCTTTTTTATCTTTTCAGTAAGAGATATAGAACATAAGCAATTCTAGAATCTTCTCTGTCTCTCTCTTGTTCTCTATTTCCCCCTCCCTCATTCCTTCTCCATATCCACCTTTGCCTCCCTCTCTAAAATACCAGGGTGGGAGAGGACGTACCTAGGCACAAAAAGGTCATGTACTTTCTTAGAGTTCAAGCCAACATTCTGATAAATGTGGAAGCAGGGGACAAAATTTAACCTCAGAGTCCATAAAAAATTTACAGAACTGCAGAGTGCCATGTAAAAAATACAAAAGAGTTCTCTGCACTACGGAAAATTATTGAAGCCATAAAGATCCCTGCTCTTGCAGATGAGGCTGTTGGGGAGTGGAGCAGAACAAATCAATAATGTCATACTCCTCGCCTGAATCAAAATGCTCAAGGAAATGGTTGCAAATAAGGGACAAGATTCGTCTCAGTCAATCGCCGCACCAGCTGATGCCATGGGAGGGCCTAGCCTGATTGGCTGGCCCGGAATGTTAAAAGCAAGGAAAGCATTTAATCAAAACTCGGAGCCATTGTAGATTCTGGACGATAATTACTCAACACTGTGGTAGAAGAGCGGCCTGAAGGAAGGGTCTGGCATTTTGAAATGAATACTAGTTTCATAACTCTAGAGAATTCTCAGGTGAGACTGGGCCCAGGAGAACTCTTCTGTGGGGGGGAATGGGAAGAAAGGTACCACAAAGCAATGATACAAAAAAAGATGTGTGTCTCCGTGCGTCATCCTCTGTGGTGGGCAGCATGGGGCAGGGCATATTCTTCCACTTCTTCATTCACATACCTATTTATCCCTTTATTTTTATCTCAGTGCTGGGGTGGCCCCAAGACTTGCTTATGTTAGGCAAGAGTTCTATTACTGAGCTACACTCCCAGTTCCTAAGATTTTGATTTGGGGGTCTCAACTGTGTAGTCCAGGTCAGCCTTAGGTTTGTGGTCCTCCTGCCTCAGTCTCCAGAGTGCTGGAATTATAAGCCTGCACTGCATCGCCTGGCTCTGACAGTGATTTATTAAATGTCGGCTCTGTGAGGGGCAGCGTTTTAAAAGGTGAAGCTCTGCCAGGGGCTAGAAAGACTGGATCTCTGTTCTTGTAGAGGTGACGCTGATCAGGGAAGACAATGGCAAATAAGAAGAGGAATGTAATCATGTCAGAGAGTAGTCATGAGTAAGTTGGAGAGGTGTCCAGAAGGTTCAGGAAGTCTTAGGCTGCCCAGCCTCTTCTGAGGGGAGATATTGGAAAGAAGACCGGACAGACAGGAGGACTGCCGGGAAGTACCAAGGCCAGACAGGAGCATACCTGGTAACTAGGGAAGTCCGGAAGGCTGGTGTCAGGACAGGGGAGGAGCAGAGGTGGGAAGTGGATATAGTAGGGTGTTCCAAATCACAGAGAGAACATACTTGAAGTGTTCTGCACTTCTAGCAATTTTCAAGAATAAATACATTGCTAATAACTGAACTCATTTTTAGTAGAACAATAAACTGAGGCTTGGGTGTTTGAACCATTGGCTCCAGAGACCTTCAGCTGCTATGGTTTTAAAAAATGTCTCCAAAGTCCCATGGGCTAATGGCTTGGTCCTCAGACTGGTCTTCTTGGGGGCGGGTGGTACATCCTATAGAAGGTGGGACTTAGTGGGAGGCCTGAAGGTCATTAGGGTCAAGTCCCTAAAGAGGATCGCAGGACCCTGCCTCTCCTTTCCCTTCTCTTTCTTGACTTTCAGGAGAGCAGCTGTTGCCATCAGCAGTGCCCCCGAGAGGCTCAGAGCAATGGTCTGCCCAATACCAGTCTGAAAGCTACGGAAACAATGGATCCAAGTAAACCTTCCCTCCTTATAATGTGGTTATCTCGGGTATTTCATTAGAGAGACAGAGAGCTAGCAACCATTCCAAGAGAGAGTGGTCCAGGGGCTGGTGGTGATAACCTAATAAACTGTGTTTGTTTTGTTCGTTACTTGGTCCTCAGTTTTTAGCATGACACTTGAAAAATAGCAGCCACTCAGTAAATTCCAACCACTGTTGAAAACTAACAACAATGCATGCTGTCAACAGAATAAATGAATCTTTATTTAAAGAGGAGTAAAATTGTGTTACACGATTTGCTCCTGAATTCAGTTTTTCTCACTGTGTGGACATTTTTCGTTTTCAGGGAAAGGCAAACATTTTCCGTTCTTTGTGTGGGCATGCAGGTGTACATGTGCGTATGTGACTGCATACTAAGGCCAGGACCACTTCAGGCGTCATTCCTCCAGAACTGTCCATCTTAGGTACTTTTGTTTGGTTTTGAGGCAGGGCCTTTCACTTGGCCCGGAACCCACCTATTAGGTGAGGCAGACTGGCCTGGAAACTCGAGGAATCTGCCCCTCTCCACCTTCTCAGTGCTGAGATAACAAGATCACTCAGGTGTGAGAGAAGTTGGTTTTCCACTTTATTTCCTAACTACATTGTTCCTGTCCTTGTGGTGCTCACAGACACAGATCGAACACTAAAACAGAGTGTGTAATCACAAAGCCTTAGTGTACTGAGCAGGGAGTTCCTCTTTTGGATGGAGATCGTCCCCCAAAGCATCATGTTTGGAAAACTTGAGCTTCTTCAGAGGTGGAGGAGCCTGGTGGGAGAACCGTATCTTTGGACGTATGTCATGCAAAGAGATCACAGGATCCTAGAGTCTTTGGCTTCTTACTTCATAATGTCATCTTTCTTCCCGGATGTGTCCCCACTATGACGTGATAAACATAAGGCGAGTCCATTTCAGAGCCTGTACCGTCCGTACTCTTTGGGCATTTGGCATCCAAAGCAGCAAGGGAAATAAACTTCTGTTCTTTATAATATCACCTGGCCTGGAGGACTTTGTTATAGCAGTGAAAAGGGCTAATAGAGGAGCTTGAGAAATTCGTCAGGAGTAACTTACTAGAGTGAGCATTAGGGAGATTTGCAGAGCTACTGTAGATCTAGAAGATACCTCAAGATGAGCTGAAGAGGGAGGTGCTACAGGAAGAGAGCAGGTGTGAGCAGAGGCCCTGGGATAGCAGAGGACATAACCTATTTAAGGTCTGGAGGAAGTTCAGAGCAGCGTGTGCACCACGCTGCCTCCTAAGAGTGGCGTAGGAACCCTGTCTTAATCCCCCATGAGGAGAGCAGCTAGAATTTAGGCTTCAAATTCTTGGGCTGCAGAGATGACTCAACCATTAAAGTCTAAGCTCACAACCAAGAATATAAGAGTTCCGTTCCTAAATTATTTCTAGTGACTGGAGGCTGGTTTAAAAAAACACAAAGCAGAATCCTTCACCATGACCGGACAGGACCAGTGCATCCTCTACTTGCCTGACAGCTTAGCTTCGGACCTCTCTCAGCCTGCTTCTCCATTGCCAGGCCTGAGGCCCAGCCTTCCCTCCCAAAAGGAGTTCTGGCATTGCTGTGCTATGGAGTCCGGGCCAAACCACTTACTAACGGCTTCCCACCATCTCATTTAAGGATCGTTTTCATAATCGTCATCCAGGACTGACCACCCTTCAGGAGGTTCTGCTATGAGAATCTCCCTTTACTTCATAGAAGCCACATCTGTACCTATGGGGCACCATCTTCCCTGCCACACTACAGGACAATCCAAGTATTGAGGGACTTATTATGACTGAGGCAGAGATCCCTGGATTAGATGACACTGTCTCACTCTGACAATTTGATTTTGAGCTTGTTCTTGTTTTTTATCATAGGTTCAAAAGCCTTGGAATCTGGTGGTCTCATTTAGGACCACCTTGTATTGCGGTGGCAAGTGTTTCTGGTAGTGTCCAAATACTCCCTTTCCTCTCCTTATAGTGATAAAATGTCTGATTTCTGAGACCATGCCTATTGGACCAAAGACTACATTTTCCAACTTCCCTTGTGGATAGGCACAGTCCTACGGGTAAGTTCTGACTCTTGGGGAGAGGATGTGTGTGTATACTGCCATCTATAATGTCCTTAAAGGACAGCACCATTCCTTATCTTTGTTCCTTTCACAGCTGGCTTCAATGACATGATGCAGCATTTTGCATAGGCGTGAAGACTCAAGATGGCAGAGCGATGAGGAGGAACCTGGGATTTCTAACACTGTGAGTCTCTGTGTCACCTCTGTTACTGCCACACTGGTAAATCAGAGAGATTAAAATTTGTTTAGTTACTCTTAAATGTTTTAGCAACCAACTGGTGTTCCACATTACATAATTTGCCACCGTGTAAGTTACAGTGCACAAAGGAGGTCCTCATGAAGCTGCCACTACTCTAAATTTTTAGAGTTTCGTCCCCCAGTTGACAGTGGGGATGAAACTGAAGACACTTAAGGAGTGTTCTATAGAGACAATCTTTAAAAGAGGTGTTTTAATGGAGATGGGACAATATTGGATTAATATAGATCTTTACAGAAAAGATACACACAAAATCCAGTAATACATTTGGTAAATCGGTATGGATGCAAGAGACATATTTAATGATACAGTGGGGATTTAAATGCGATGTTCGGTTCCAGCAAGAAAGAAACCATTGATTCTCTTGAAGGGGAATGGGACTGGGAGATGGGAAGGGTAGACTTTCTGGAACTTTTACCCTTGAAGAAAGCCAGCTTTCTTGGTGCTGTATCTGATGTCGCAACCCACTCTTCTGTTTGCTGCAAATGACAGCAGCTGTGAAGGAATGGCTCATTGCGTCCAGCCTCTGCTTCTCATTGTAGGTAGAGAATATGGTGAGACCTTGGTTTCCTTTACAGACCATTGCCTCCAAGAGAAGGAAAGAGGAAGGGAGGTAGGGCAGGGATTGAGGTTCTCACACTTCTCTAAGCAGCCAATCACACCAAAGCGTTCTGGGTAAAGAGGAGGCAAGGTGCAGAGGCCCTGTAGTATTGGGAACTTAAGGTGTCTGAAGAAGTGAAAGGAAGCTAGGTGGCATACCTACCTTAACCCAAGGATGACGTGGGTATTGTGCCTTAATCACAGATAAGGTTTCTTCTGAAGCAGAGGAGTATTCTCATCCTAGAACCTCTTGGACGGTTGTCAGTTCTGGGCAGACGTGAAGACTCTGAAACTAAACCTTAAACATGACCATGGGACGTTGTCTCCACTGTCCTAGCTGATAACTGATTTGGCCCAGATTCCACAGCATGGCAGTGCCAGTACTACTCCTGGTGAGGAAGGATGGGTCTCAGGCCTGGCCATGGAGAAGCAGGCTGAGAGAGACCTGAAGCTAAGCAGTTAGGCAAAGCAGAGGACGCAGGAGCCTGTCCTGTCATCTTAAACCAGCCCAAGTCACCAGTAAAAATGTGAAAGTTATATTCTAGTTTCTGTTCTCACAGCTACTCAATGGAAAGCCTTGAAAACTACTGGGCTGTTGCTCACCCCAAACTAAAGCCTTCAGTCTAAGAGGCCATTGCATTAGGCAGAATCCAAGACCTCCAATCGACTACTGCCTCCTAAGCAAGGCCTTACTCACATTCAAAACCCTTTTTGGTGGTTAAGTGCATGGGTTTGGGACTCAGGAAGACTTGTGTTTCCATGTATACTCTATGTTTTGCTTCTTTTTTGCCAGGTCTGTGAACACAAGTAAGTTTAGCTGTTGAAGGGTCAGTCTCCTCACTTATATGTAGGATTTTCCTCATTTGTATGTAGGGTTCATCTCATCTCCAAGCCACCATTGGAGTGTTGTTTATCAGCCCCTGCTTAGTCTTGGAAGAATGATGTCTTGAAATGAATTGATCAGCTCCTTAAAGATGAATGTGCACGCTTGATGGAGGATGTGCAGTCAGCCACACAGCAAAATTTTTCATTGATCTGCCCTCTGAGAACCCTAGTGTAAGAGAGGTACTGGATTTAGCAGAGAAGATGGTTTCCAGCCTGATTCTATTGCTAACTTAATATTTGATGTTGACAGTGTCTTTTCTCTTCTTCTGCTGGCCCAGTGGATGCTGGGCATTGATGGCACAACCTGGCCAGGGTCCCGGAGCAGATCAGCAGAAGCCCAAGAGGACCAGAATCTTGATCCGGAAGAGTTTCCACTTTGCCCAACATTCTATAAACACTAGCTGAGTGCTCTCCTGTGCGGGGCATGGCAGAATGTGCTGTGGGTACAGAGATGAAACAAACTAGGTCCCCACTCTCAGAGTGTACAAGTGACTCCATGAGACAACACAAACAAGGTCACTTACAGATGTGCCACATGACCCGCTTGCTCATCATTATCCCCTCTGGGAAGGGACCCTCTAGTCACCCAGAAGCTCTGTGGTTCTCAATACTCCAGCCTGACACCATGTCTCCCTGCTGGTTCCTGGGGCTCTGCCCTCTACCCCCACCTCCACCCCAGCCTCTGCCCATGCCGCTTCTTCATGCAGGACCCTCTGCCTCCTAATCTGATATATCAGTTCATCCCTGGTCTATTTGGGTACTTAGTCCTGATATCTCTATCACCACAGAGGCTTCGTTGATGTCCCCAGAGCCAGGTTAGGGTCTGGTTTGTGTGCTCCCAAACCCCAGCATACGCTTAGTTCACCTCTTACTTCGAGGAATGGCAGCTGCCTGACTCCTGTCTTTGACTCCTTACTGAAGAACTGTAAAAGTTGTACTTGCTCACTGCGTAAGGATTTGGACTTTGAGGAATGTGTAGGAATAGAATAGAAGGCAAGAAATAGTGAAGGCCCTCTGTCTGAGAGTGTGCACATGTGGTTACGTGTGTGTGTGTGTGTGTAGGTGTGTTTCAGCAAATGGAAGAGAATCACAGGGGCGTTTGGCAGGGAATGAGCAAGATACAAGATGTCATTTGCTGCACAGACCCTCCAAACCAATCTCCATTTGATCATAGTAATTAAGAGGTTCAGATTCCCCACAAGAAGCCTGAGTCACAGTATTCAAAGGCCCCACACCAACAAACTCCTACACTCATTTCCTGAGAACTCTCCTGTGCACCCACCTTCCAAAAGCTGTGTTTACAGACTTCCTTGGGGCTTCATCTTTTAGAATAGAAGTAGATAAACTCCTCTGCGAAGGGCCAGATGGCTTTCCCCCAGTTCTCGGAGCCACTACATTTTGGTAGTGAATACGTAATTCTGTCATTGTAACTGGAATGCTGCTAGAGATGAGGTATAGACAAATGGGCGTGATTGTGTTCCAATATTGCTTTATTGACAGCACAAAAATCAAATCCTTTTCCATTATGCCCAATTTTATAGTAATGAGCTCATTCAGACGGGAGACTCTCAAAAGCTGCAGGATTGAATTAGGTACCAGAAGGCCCAATATGAGTGTGGTAGAGGACTCCCTTGCTCCCAGCCCACTTTTCCTTTTTATTCACCTTGGGACCTTAGCCCATAGGATAGCTCTGCCTGCATTCAGGGTGGGAATTTCCTGCTTGGTTAAACCTTTCTAGTGAGAGTCTCACAGTCACAACTACAGATGTGTTTCCAGGTGACCCTAACTCTTGCCAAGTTGACAATCAAGATGGCTTATCATTGAGGCCTCCTGATCAAGAGCTTTCAGCCTCAAAAACTGAGCTAATCTGAGCAAGGCATCCTAGATATAGTAGCGAGGGCCTTGGTCCTTCCCCAAAGCAATGTGCCTTACCCTCTCTGAGGAGTGGATGGGGGCTGGGGTGGGGGAGAAGTTGGAGGAAATGGGAGGAGGGGAGGGAGTGGGAACTGGGATTGCTATGTAAAATAAAAAAAGATAGGATTTTTTTGTGTGTTTTTGATAAAATAAAAATAGAAACAGACAAACAGAAAACTGAGTTCATAGAATCTCTTTCCCTTCCGCACTAGCCGGCATCAGGAATTCTGTCAGTGAAGCACACAGGGTGGAGGTGGCCCTAGAGGTCTCAGCAGTATTGCCAGGACCCCTTCCCCTTGGCAGCCCCTTCCTCAACGCTCAGCCCCTAGCCACATGGAACTCTCTCTCCCCTCTGCTCCCAACTCCCATCAATCATTTCCCACAATGGGTCATCAAGCAGTCACAAGCCTCCCAACCCATCACTCCTGCAAGGCAGTCTCAATACCATTTTCTCAGATAGAACCTATTGCCCCATGCACATTCTAAGCTGTCTGTCCACCTTGCTGATCATTTTCTCACGATCCTTTTTCTTTGTAGAGAGGCGGGTGCCCCCGCAAAGACACTTTGTTTTAGTCTAGTAGATGAGAAGTTCTGCATACAGTCTGAGATTTTCATTTTTTTATTTTGTATTATATTGTTTTCTTCAAATTGGACATTGGTAAGTGAGGAATATCAGGCACTGACTGTTGAAGCCAAAATTATACCCTGGGGCTGATACTGATTTCATGCTGTAGATTTCTAAGGACAGGGCCGCAGTATTCCCACACCTTATTTTCTCATGTAGATGAGGAAGTGTGGCTGAGAGAGTCCACTCCTGGAGGTCAGCCTTCAATAAGTGAAAGTGTTTACAATCAGAGAAAAGTGGAATACCAGGAGCTGACAGGATCCTTAAATGATGCTCAAGGCCATGCAGGAGCTGAGCTTCAAATCCAAGTCAGGATTTCTCAGGATGAACAATTTGAATTGTTAGGCCAGGGGCCCAGGTTTCAGGATCTCTGCTGTTGGAGATGGTGACAGAAAGAGGACCCTTGACGGGCGGCAGGAAGCCCTCTGCCACCCTGCAAATGAGTTCGCTGGCTTCCAGTCCCTCACGTTTGGTCAGCACCCATCTGTCAGTAAAGAACACGTCCCTCCCTCTCACATCAATTTGCCACAATAGATTTCATCAACCATTCCTCCCTTAAACCATTGTTCAAGAAGAAACTTCTTCAGAGTCATTGGGTGAAAAGTTAGGCTCAGGTGGTGGTTTGAAGGTTGGAGGATTTCACTGTCTTCTCACAGACGATACCTCACACAGCCACACATGAGTTTCAAGCACAGCCATAGTGAAATGGCCAAGCACTTCGGACTTGGAGACAAGCTTGCTGCTCAGGGATTTATCCACATTTCCCTATACCAGTTTGGAGCACTTTCTTACATCATTTGAGAAACTTCAGAAATATTCTAAGGATGTAAAATCTCTCATACACTAATCATGTGACTTTGCAATTTCACTCCTAGATATCTGCTCCACAGATCTGAGAACCTATGCTCTCACCAAACCATATATATGAAAACATGCTTAAGAGCCCAAATTGGAGACAATAAAAATACCTATCAACTTGTGAATGAACAAATGAGATGTGGTTTACCCATATCATGAAATACTATCCAGCAAGGAAAATGAGCAATGACGGCTAAGGCACATGGTAACAGGATGCACCTTCAGAGAGCAGGGCAGACATGGTCATGGCGAGAGCTAGATGGCAGGACTAATGTGATGTATGATCACATTTACATTAATCTTAAAATGTGAAGTTATGGTCAGGAAGCTGATCAGAGGTCATTGGAGACTGGAGCTTTGAGCGGGGATGCACACCAGCTCGGAGAGAATGTCAGCAGGGAAATACGCTGGATAGAATTTTTAAACTGGATCATGGCAATGGTTGTACAGCTATAAAATTTTGCTAAAATTTACAAATGGGTATGCTTACATTTATGTATGCCATCTATGGCATGTCCATTATACTTCAGCAAGGAAACACAAGACCTAAAACTGATCCTGTTGGCTTTCTTTTTCCTCTCCTCCCCTCCCCTCCCCTTCCTTTCTGTCCTCTTGCCTCCCTCTTTCAAATGCTCTCCAAATGTTTACCACCCAGGAAACGTTCCTGTTTGTCTGTTTGTGTTTATTTGGCTCTTTGTTTATCCTGGGTGAGGCATGCATCCCAGAGCAGGCATGTGGAGGACAGAAGAAACTTTGCAGGAGTCAGATCTCTCTTCCCACCAAACAAGTCCCAGGGATCAACTGGAGTCAGCAGGCTTGGCAGTAAATGCCGCTCCCTGCCGAGTGGCCTTGCTGGCCTCTCACCCAGAAAAGAGGTTTTGAGTACCTATTGTATTCCACACCCAGTTTCGGGACTGGGGGTACACTAAAAATAATGTCTCTGTCCTTATGGGACTCATAGTTTGGCAGAGGAGGACAAAAATCAACATTGAATTTGAATGGCACATGTTCTTGCAATAGAGGGGTAGGAAAGCAATGGTCATATAGGATGGAGTCAGAGAAAGTCAGAAGGCATGGAAGCTGAGCAGTACTTACGTGGGGGAACCACTGACGACCTGGTAGAAGAGGAGACAGAGGTCTGGTTGGTGCAGAGCTCTGTGATGAAGCCATGTTTTATGTTCCTGAGGAATGGTCAAAAATGGTGGTGTGGCTGGAGAAGCAGTAACAAGAGGAAAGCCAGAGGCAGGGGCATGTCTCTTAGACCTCCTTCACCAAGCAGGGATTTGGGGTTCTAGTTAGGAATGGAGAGAAGGCTGGAAAAAATGCTGAGGATGTGAGTGCTTGCTGTGCAAGCATGACGATTTGAGTTCAAATCCCCACATCCATGTTAAAAGCTGGGCATGGTCACACATACAACGGTGATTCCAGTGCTTTGAGACAGCAGGATTGGAGACAGGAGAGTTGGAGGATTTCTGGGGCTTTCTGGCTGCCAGCCTAGCTCTTAGTTCAGTGAGAGAGCCCGTCTTGAGGGAACAGAGTGGAGAGTGACTGCAGAACCTGACGTCCTCCTCTGGTTTCCATGTACACACACGGGCACATATAGTGGAGATTTTGTCAGAACTATCCCCAATAAATGCAGAGAGACTTAATATTAATTATAAATGCTTGACCAATAGCTCAGGCTTGCTACTAGCTAACGCTTACATTTTAAATTAACCCTTATTCTTTGTCTACTCTCTGCCATGTAGTGGTACTTCCTTTCAGCACAGACATTCATCTTGCTTCTCTGTGTCTGCTCCTGACTCCCAAGACTTTACCCTTCTCCTTCCCAGAGTCCTTTGTGTCTGCCTGTCCTGCCTATACCTCCTGCCTAGCTACCAGTCAGCTCTTTTTATTAAACCAATCAGAAGGCACCTTGGCAAAGACACATCTTCACAGTGTATAAAAAGTTTATTCCACAACAGGCACACACCACATTCACATACAAACACATAAAAATGTATTAGTTGATCTTTTTAATTAAAAAAATGAGTGGATGAATCTTGGTAGATTAGCAGATACAGGGGTGTGGAGACATTGGCTCAATGATAGGCAATTATAGTTGGATAGGTAAGAACAAGACCTATATGTAGGCCAGCATAGAGGCAGGTGCAGACAAGTGATTGCTTGAGGCCTGTGGTTGGAGAACACAAATGAGACAGAATGCAGGCATTCGCATGTACACACACAGAGAGAGACCCAGGATAGAAAGAAAAAAGAAAGAGAGAAAGAGAGAGATACAGAGAGAGAGAGAGAGAGATAGATGATATAGATGTAGATGTAGATGTAGATGTA
>LOJH01012738.1:0-11532 GCA_001685095.1 Ellobius talpinus
GGACCTCTGGAAGAGCAGTCAGTGCTCTTAACCTCTGAGCCATCTCTCCACCCCAACAATTGAGTTCTTAAATATGAAGATCAGGGCCTTGTAGAAAAAAACCTTCTGAGCAAGAGTTAGATAACTCGTGAGTTAGAGGCCTCCCTGAACAGAAAGATTTAAAAGTAAAAGTGGGTTTGAGATATGGTAGTGCAATGTCAGAGAGCACTTGATTAACATGCACAAAGAACTACTAGCTAAATGAATAAACAACTAAAACCTGTCTGTGGGCCTCGGCGAAGCTGGACTAATGCATAGCTTTATGTAGCCATAAACCTCTTCCATTCTATGAATGCTTTGGCTTTGAAGATCAGATTCCAAGGTCAGCTGCTTCTGTTACAGGAAGCAGCCTGTTAGGAACCCTCTGCTCTGTTTAGACTCAGGAACTGCAGAACCCTTGGGGTAGGAAGTAAAAAACACAAAAAGCCTTCTGTTTGATTTTTTTTTTCTTCCAGTGATGCCATCTGCAATTTTGTCATTTGCAATGATTCTCCCCTTCGAGGTCAGCCTATTATCTTCAATCCTGACTTTTTTGTGGAGAAACTCCGACATGAGAAACCAGAGATGTTCACCGAGTTGGTGGTCAGCAACATCACAAGACTTATTGATTTGCCTGGAACTGAGCTGGCTCAGCTGATGGGGGAAATGGACCTTAAGTTGCCTGGTGGGGCTGGCTCAGCCGCAGGGTTCTTCAGGTCTCTAATGTCGCTCAAACGGAAGGGTAGGTCTTATATATTTGAAGGGCACAGCTTTAGCTGCTGAGTGGGCTTTACTCTCATTTTAAATTTATATTTTCTATTTGTGCCTCTTTGTTTGTATGTATGCCAGGTATATGCTGATGCCCATGAAAGCCAGAGCATGATGTCAGATACCCTGGAACTGGAGTTATAGGCAGTTGTGAGCTGCCATGCCAGGTCCTCTGCAAGAGTAATAGTGCTCTTAACTGCTGAAGAGAGCTTCTGCACTGTGCTTTATCCCCTTACATTTGCCCCCTTACTGCGAAGTTGTAATTATCCTAAAGCGTTTGTTGGTCTTTTTCTCTCATTTTCATTGGAACTTTAAACAGTAATAATAAAAATTATAAAACTGTCTAGATGAAGAAATACTTAAACCTGGCATGGTGATGCAAATCTTGTAATTGCAGCATTTGGGTGGCTGAGGCAAGAGGATCTGAAATTTGAGGGCAACTTGGCACATTGTGAAATGCTATCAGAGAGAGAGGAAGAAGAGGAGAGAGAGAAGGGGAGGGGAAGAAAAGGAAAGAGGGAGAGGAGAGAAGATAGTAAATATATTCAGTGTCTGAGAGAGAATATGATTAGTTTAGGTAGTAATCAAGGGCATCTTAATTTTCATGCCCTATGAATATTGTACAAAAATACTGTTTTTCAGTGACCTTCTGTTCTTCCATTCTTCCCCCCGTGTGTGTGTCCCTCTCTCTGAGTTGCTCTCTCATTCTGTTACCTATGCAGATCCCAAGAGGCTCAAATGATCGTCTTGCCTTAGCCTTTAGAGTAGCTGGGACTACAGGAATGTACTGCTCTAGTAAGTTAAAATGATAGTAGAGAAAATAAAGTGACATAGCAGGATATGCAGTCAAGGAAGCCTGAACATTTTTTTTTGTTGTTGTTGTTCTACTGAAGATGAACTCAGGGCTACATCCATACTAGGCAATCTTTTTACCACTAAGTTACATAGTTAACCCGTACAAAAAAAAAAACTAAAAAAAAAACCAAAACCAAAAAACTATAGCTGGATATTGTAGCATACACCTTTAGTCCCAGCACTCATGAGACAGAGGCAGGATGATCTCTGTGAATTTGAGGCCAGCCTGGTCTACACAGCAAGCTCCAGGATAGCCAAAACCTCATAAAGTGACCCAGTCTCAAAAATCAAAATAAATAAATAAAATGAAAAAAAGACTATAGTAGTTCACAAATGTTTTCATTTTATGGATTGCTTTGATAAAGTAGGGTCCTATAATCACCTTCCAAAAAAGCTTGTCTAGCAATAAGTGGTAGCCCTGCTCTGTATGTATGCATATGTATGTTTTTGAGAATTCCATACATGTATACAATTATATTTTGATCCTGTCTGCCTCCATCCCTCCAACTTTCCCTGGCCTCCCTCATGTATGTCCCCATCTGAGCTTCATGTTCTCTTTTCTTCTTTTCTTTCAGTTTGTTTATTTTTAGATGATCTCATGTGTAGCCCTGACTGGCCTGGAACAAGCTACATAGACAAGGGTAGCTTTGAACTCACCAGAGATCTACCTGCCTCTGTTTCCCAGCATTGATATTAAAGGTGTGTGCCACCTTGCCCAACTCTACCCCCCCCCAGAGTTTTTCTCTGTGTAGCCCTAGCTGTTTTGGAATTTATTCTGTAGATCTGGGTACCCTGAACTCAAGAGCTCTGCCTGCCTCTACCTCATGAGTGCTGGGGTTAAAGGCATGCACCACCACTGCCTTGTTCTTTTTCCTTTTTTAATAACCCACAGAGACTAACTTGTGCTCCCTGCATGCACACTGGTTTGGGAATATGAGGGATTTCCCAGTGGCTACACAGCAGCCATCAGCTGCAGTAGCTCCTCAGCTAGGGTAGAGCCTGTAAAGCTGACTGGCTTGATCTCGTGTAGGTCTTCTGCAGGTAACCATACTTGCTGTGACTTCATAAGTACAATGGCTGTTTCATGTCTAGAAGAGAGCATGTCACAACCTTCCTCTCCACCCCCTGATTCCTACTTTTTTTTTTATCCCCTTCTATTTCATGTTCTTTGAACTTTTGGGGGAATAATTTTGATATTGACATCCATCCCATTTAGGGTTGAGTACTCACAACCAACTATTCAAAGCTTTGTGACCATTACGAGTCTTTACATTAATTGAGGCCCAGTCGGAAAGGAAGGTGTTCTGATTGAAGTTGAGAGCAGCTCACATCTGTAGCATAAAACATTTAAAGACATTTTCAAAATTTAGCAAAACAATAGTAGGTTGCTCCTGAAGGCCTGTGGGCCTCCCCAGCCATGGGCTTTTGACCAGGCTTACAGTACCAGGTATAAATTCTCTCCCGGAGAGCAGGCCTCAAAGCCAACAAGAAGTGTAGAGTTCTGCTTTTTTTTTTTTACTCTTTTTAATGATTCATTTATTTTATTTTAATGTACATTGGTGTTTTGCCTGCATGTATGTCTGTGTGAGGGTGTTGGATCCCCTAGAATTGGAGTCCCAGATAATAGTGAGCTGCCATTTGGGTGCTGGGAATTGAACCTGGATCTTCTGCAAGAACAGCCATCTCTCCAGCCCTGGAGCACTACTTTTGATAAGATATTAAAGAGGTCCTGTTTTATTTTATTAAGTATTAAGAAAATCATTAAGGCAGGATGAAACATTTAAATATTAAAAGATCATATCCTGTACCAACTCTAGTGAGTAATTGTCATGACTTCACAATCATGATTCAGGTTCTTATTTTGTTAGTTTTTAAATAAAATCTCAATGTGCTAGGTATTGTTTTTTAAATAATGAAAAGTCTTGTTCTCCAGGAATTTATGATCCGATACTGAATTTAGAGAGAATTGACTTGACAGTTGCTCTGACAGCATTTTTGGGTGTGTTTCTAGTTTTTATTTGTAGACGAGGACTGTACTTTGGTTTCTTGGCTACCTACATCCGAAAAATTGCACAAAACTATATTAATTACAACACTGTTTGGCCAATGGCTCAAATATTGCTAACTAGCTCTTATATCTTAAGTTAACCTATATCTATTATTTACATTTTACCACGAGGCTCGTGGTTACCTCACATCTTGCTTCTTGGGCGGCTACATGCATCTCCTGACTTCACCTTCTTTCTGCATTCAGTTTAGTTTTCCGGCCTAGCTCCATTCTGCACTGCCATAGGCCGAAGTAGCTTCTTTATTAAGCAATGGTAATAAAACATATTCACAGCATGCAGAGGGGAATCCTACATCATTTAGTCTTTTTTTTTAATTTTTGTTTACCAATCTTGCGAAAACATTAAATGAAAGTAGAATGCTTGAATGCTTTTAAAATCATGGTATTTGGGCTGGTGAGAAAGCTCAGCAGGTAAAGGCATCCACTGCCAGCCTGATGACCTTGAATTTGAGTTCCAGGACCCACAGAGTAGAAGCGAAGAACCATCTTCCATAAGTTGTCCTCTGAACACCATGTTTGTCATGCCCCCGCCCCCGAATAAATACATATGCTTAGAAAGAATCATTACATTGATGGCCTTGTACTCTTTATGTAATACAGCCCTGTCCTATGATATCTTTTTTTTAGAAAAAGGAGTGGTATTTGGATCTCCACTGACAGAGGAAGGCATTGCCCAGATATACCAACTGATTGAATATCTGCACAAAAGTAAGACTACTCAAAGCTTCAATAGTCTGTGTTTAAGGAAGAATCGCCAGTTTTCCTTTGAGAGTTGACTGATGGGTTAGTAAATGCCAACTACTACTCAGCAACAAAGAATTGAACCACTGATTTTCAGGTGGTAGATTTTAAAAATATACTTTTGAATTTCATGTCAATTATTGATTTGCTTTGCTTTCAAATATGTAGATAAATTAGATAATGTCTGTGAAACCATAAGTAACTCTTAGACAATTCTGAAGAATTCCTTGTGCCTAAAGAATTATGAGATTTATTCAAGAAGTATCATAGTTCCATCATCAGAATTCTGTGATTAACATATACTTGTCAGTTAATTCTCATTTATTTTATTTTATTTATTTTTTTTCGAGACAGGGCTCATTGAGTTTTTAGTAGTCCTGCGAGTCATGTCCTTGTTCTAAGAGCTCAGCATAGCCAAGAACTTGTAAAATGTGGGGTTTTTGTATGACTTGATATGCCAGTTGTTTACCAATCAGGCATACCTTCTGACTTACTGGGTGTAGGTAGCACAAAAGAGATTGTGGACTTACGTCTTGAAAGGGTTGGAGGTGTCTGGATTTGTGTGTGTGTATGTGTGTCTTAAGTTTTTAAGTGTTTTATTTTTGGCAAGAGATGTGATTAAAAGCATAACCACCCATCAGGGTTTTAGAATGGGGAGATTGTAGGTTTTCAGCTTATTTGTATGATGAGAATTCCTGGCTTCCTTCAAGCCCAGCTGCTGTGTGGATGTGCCCTACTGGAGCACAGGGATGTGTTGTGCAGCTTGTTGTGGGTCCCATTTATTCCTTTGCCTGGCTCTGAAATGGGGAGGCACAAAGATGGAGAAACATGGACAGGCTTCTTTGCGATCAAATGTGTCTGTCTACCTCTCTTTTGAAATCTCCTTACACGAGCTTAGAGCCTAGTTGGATGGGAGCAGCTTATTTGGGATGACCTAAGCTTTCAGGAGTCTCTTACCTACAGGGTGATCTCTTAGAATTCTGAGTCACACAATAATGCAGAGATTCTAGGTTTATTCTTGGCTGAAAGAAACAGTTTATAGGAGCCACAAATGCCCATAGATGAGCTCAACTCCTTGAGAGTTTGTGAGGAACAAGGATAAAGGGATCTTGAGATTTGCTTTTCTTTCATTTTACTTTTCAAGCTTTTTTTTTGACCATTGATTGTGTTAAATTCAGTATCCATTGGTACCTCAGGAGGATGAATGACCTTTGCAGGACCTCTTTCCAGTTTGAGTCATCTCTAGGTGCTCGGGAAATTTCAAGCTTCTCTAGAAATATTGACAAAATCTTGTTTAGCAGGGGTGCTTGGAAGGTCTTTAAAGGGAAGTCATGTTTATACTGTGCACACTAACCATGATTCTCCTCTGTTTCCTTTTGGACATCCATGCTAAGCAGACTTGCGAGTAGAAGGCTTGTTCAGAGTACCAGGCAACAGTGTCCGACAGCAGCTTTTGAGGGATGCTCTCAATAATGGAACCGATATTGACTTGGATTCAGGAGAGTTTCACTCAAATGATGTTGCCACGCTGCTGAAGATGTTTCTAGGAGAGTTACCAGAGCCTCTGCTGACCCATAAACATTTCCATGTACACCTCAAAATTGCTGGTGGGTATAAGAAGTAAGAAAGAGATGAAAATATTTTTTCAATTTAGTGAAGTCCTTTGTGATCTCCTATTGTTTGTTACTCACTGTGGTGCTGATGTTGCCTCAGACTTCATGATCCTAATGTACTTATAAATCTTGGCTAGTTAAGTTTGATTTGATCAATTGTCTTCTTCCTCTTCATTCTTCTCCTTTTAAAACTTTTTTTAAATTACAAGTATTTTGTGTCTTCATGTGTACATGACATGACATGCATGTGGAGGTCAGAGGACAATTTTTGGGAATTAGTTCTCTCCTACCATGTGGTCTTGAAGATTCATCTCAGGTCACCAGACTTGGCAGCAAACATCTTTACCTTCTGAGACATTTCACTGACTTTAAATATTTTCCTTTTAAAAAATATCTTTTAAAGATTTATTTATTTTTATTTTATATGTGTGGGTGTTTTGGCTGCAAGAGCAACAAAGTGCTCTTAACCTCTGAGTCATCTTTAAGTTCCCTTAAATGTTTTTGATAAATTTCCTGTTGATTTTCGTATCTCAGATGTAGTCCATCATAGTACTTAGAACATTTTAATTGCTCAATAAAAGTGTGCCTTTCCATGGGGTTGGGTGTGTCACTGGGTTTACACCTTTCAGATGGTTGCTGGTTCTGTGCTTTTGCCTTGGTTTGGAGGTTTTTCAGGTATTTCCATGCCTAAATTGAGGTCACCTCTGCCTTTGCAAACTCTTCTTTTAAAAGCATTATTATTTGCTTATGGAGTAGGCAGTCTACCCTCCTGATCAATATGGAAAAGCTTCTTTCTCACCCTGTTCCCTAGCACCAGTTCCTTCCAGAGGCAACCAGTGCTGTGATGTCTAATGTAGCCTTCCAGAAGTGTTTTGTGCACTATGTATATATATTCTTTTCTTCCTCTGTTTATGTAAAGGCAGAATATTATACACATTATTCTGTGTTTGCTTTTTCACTTACTGTATCTTGGAGACTGTTCTATTCTTAGCTCATAGTTTTTTCATTCTTTGTGTCTATGTGGTAGAGAATTCATTCTTAAATTGTAAAGCTATTATGCTACAGTAGGCTCTAAGTGCACACAGTGTCAAAATCCATGTGTAGTTTTCCACCCATGGCATTTCTTCTCTCTCTTCCCACCCCTTTCCTCCACCCTTCACGTTCTCTGCCTCCCTCTCTCTTTCCTTTTCTTCCTCTCTTTCTCACTACCCCCCTCTGTGAGATAAGTGCTCTTAACCTCTGAACTCTCTCCAGCCCTTCAGCTGAGACTTTAAAAGTCACATTCACTGGTGATTTTGATAATACAAATGAGGATACATTACTAATATGCATGGAATTTTGCAGTTACATTTCAGAGAAATAAAGTTTTAGATCCTTAAAAAAGATTGGAAAGTATAAATGTTATGTTATGTGTTTGTTTTATTTGCCTTTCTTTTGCGCTCTTCATTTGGTCCATTATCTGGCATCCTCCACTGTGCTGCCTGGTGACTCACTGCTCTTGAGCACAGTTGGAGAGGAGCTACTTGGAGTCATCCTGTGCATGATTCCCTCTGGCTTATCCTTTAGCCACAACCTATCTGACTAGGGAAGAGAAGAAGGGCTAACATTGTCAGAGTGTGTGTGGACCTCTTGATTTTAATTCTGTTGGGTATTGCTGAGACATAGCTATAACTAACTTTTTGAGGCACTGCCCAAATGTTTCCCAAAGTGGTTACACTGGGGTTGGAGAGATGGCTCAGTGGTTGAGTACTGGCTGTTCTTCCAGAGGACCCTGGTTCGATTCCCAGCATTTACTTGGTGGCTTACAACTATCTGTAACTCCAGTTCCAGGTGATCTGATGTTCTCTTCTGACCTCAGTGGGCAGTGCACACACAAGATGCACAGGCATACATGCAGGCAAAAGACCCATACAGATTAAAAAAAAAGACCCAAAGTTATTATACCCTTTAATACTCCTGCCTGCAGTAGAAGGTTTATTGCTCGTGTTCCAATATTCGTATTGTCAGTACTTTTGTTCAGATCATCCTAGTAGATGTGAAGTGGTATCTTGTGGTTTTACTGATAGACGATTCAAGCATGCTCAGGCTTACTGACCTCTCGTATGACATCTCCCTTCTTTCCTTTCTCTTCCTCCCCCTTCTTTTTTTTTTTAAATTGTCACAGCCTGCTACATTGTCTCAAACAATCCTTCTACCTCAGCCTCCCAAGTAGCTAGAAATATAGGTGTGTGTCACTGTGCCTGGCTTGTGTATGTTTTTTTCTTGGAAGGGATTTCTATTCAGTTTGGTTTTTTTTTTTGAGATAAGGTGCCATTATATGATTCAGGCTGCCTCTCAGCCTCTTGAGTGCTATGCACATGAATATACATCATCACACCTAACCTTCTACTTAAATCTTTCCCACATTTTAAAATTGGATTGTCTTTAGTTATTGAATTAGAGTGACTTTATTTTTTGTGTTTTGTGTTTTCTTTCTTGTGGTGTCAGGGCTCATGCTATGCCTGCTAACATGTTCATAGTCACACAGGAAATACTTTGCAAAGCCCATTGCCTATTTTCTTTTCTTTTTATAGTATTGGTATTTGAATCTAGGACCTTCCTAAGGTATTAGCAGTTTTGAATTTCCTTTATGATTAATTCTTTTATTCCTTCTCTTTCTTTAGTGGAACTTAGTGGGAAATAATAATCAATAATATCATTGACTTTTCTTGCTGGTTATTCCTTCCTTTTCAATAATTTTTTTTCAAGATTTGATGCAGTTTGATGATAAAGGAAATAAGACCAACATACCCGACAAGGAGCGGCAGATTGAGGCCCTGCAGCTGCTTTTCCTCATCCTCCCTCCAGCCAATCGTAACTTGCTCAAGTTACTGCTTGATCTCCTGTATCAAACAGCGAAGAAGCAAGACAAGAATAAGATGTCTGCCTATAACCTTGCCCTTATGTTTGCACCTCATGTCCTGTGGCCCAAAAATGTTAGTATTGAGGGAAAGATCTTCAGGGCTTGGTTTTCTCAGGCTGGGCCCCTCCTGTGGTTGTACATTGGTGAGATTATCAAGGATCCAAGGTCCAGCCTTCATATTTATGATGTTAGAATCTTAGGAGTCATCAAAGCTGAGGGGCCTGGTTCCTGTAACCTCACTGATAAGTCAGTCTCTAGTAATCCTGCATGACCACTTCTTTCTGGAATATTCTAGCTGCTAAAGAAGCTATAATTATTTGTTTTGACTAGACAGTGTGAATCCCATCTTAATAGGGATGCTCCTTGGCAAATCAAATTGATTTCTAACGACTGAAGGATTAATACAAATTAATTTCTAAAGGTTTAGAATAAAGTAGTGTGATTGTGTGAGATAATATTCTGAGCTGACAGAGCAGTCTAACATGTCCCAGCAGTTTTACTCTCATATATTCAGTTTTCTTTTATAAAGCTAAATGTGCTCCTTACTGGGGCCATGGCTTCATTAGTGGCTTACATTTTAAAGAAGGTTGTTAAACAAAGGTTTGCCCTGGACACATGAAGCTCAGGTTCCCTTACCTTCACAAAATAGGCTTTGATGGGAGATGAGATTATGAGTAGCTTACCTGGGTTGGAAACCACAACCCAGATAGATTTGTTACCTGTATCTTTGTCCTTTCTGTGTAAAGTGGGCATGGAGTAGCTGTTACCAGTTACCTCATAAGTTGTTAGAAAAACAATAGCAATAGATTGTTATAGTGACTGTTGGGAGGGTTTGAGAGTAAAAGAAATGAGTCCAGGTGGTGGGGTGGTGGTGGTGGAGTGGTGTGGCATATGTCTGTGATCCCAGCATGTGGGTGTCAGAGGTAAGCAGGTCTCCATGAGTTTGAGGCCAGTCTGGTCTGCAAAGCAAGTTCCAGGACAGCCAGAGCTATTACACAGAGAAACCCTGTCTTGAAAAACCAAAGCCAACCAACCAAACAAATAAACAAAAATAAGGAAAGGAAAGTTAAGAGAGAGATTATATGTAACATTTTATCTTAGTAACAAGTCAAAATGAATGGACTGCTCTGAGCTAGAAAAAACCAGGAGTGGGTTAATGGGGAGCAGATGCACCGACATTTATCCACATTAGGGATCTCGAGTCTCATTGTGAAGGCATTTGAATTAGCTAACCAAGTTCTAGAGGCCAGGGCATGAGGCTTATCATCAGAGCATGTGCTGCAGCCTGGGTCTGACCCCTCCCAAACAACCAACCAACGGAGACAAAACCTCCAATGCTATGGAAAAGAAACAAGCTGTGGTTAGAAAAAGAAGCATGTGAGGGGCCTTGGGAAGAGCAAACAGATAGAATAACAAGGGTGAAGGCATGGCATATACAGATGTTGTAGAAAGATGTCAGCTCTAGTAGTAGTGTTAGCAGCTGGTTCTCTGGATGGATGCCCCAATCTCTGCAGAGCCAGTGTCCTTGATGGCTGGTACAGACTCACCTTTCTGCTGGGTGTGGTTTGAATCCTAGGTTAGATTTTCTGCTTAGGTATCTGTGAGCAGAGTAGGAAATGAAGAAAACTTAAAGATTTTCTAATCACTTTAGGGACACATGTCTATGCTATTATGTCATTTCAAGTGACATGTACTGGTGAACACTTCCCAGTTCTTAATGCCCTTTGTTTGGTCTGTTCCCACTAACTAGGTCACTGCAAATGACCTTCAGGAGAATATCACCAAGTTAAATACTGGGATGGCTTTTATGATCAAACACTCCCAGAAGCTTTTTAAGGTAAGTAAGGGATGGCATTTGGCTGGTAACAGGACAAGTAAGGTGGCAGAGTGGGATCCTGGATGAGAGGCGCTGTTTGAGATCGTAAAGCAGAATGGATAGTGGAGAGTGCTAGAAATCGGAGCCAAGTCTTCTCTGTCCTCTGGCTAATTGGCTTTCTTCACCGAAGGAAGCACAAGCTGGTGGTTGCCTAGTCTTATCTTGCCTGCCTACCCAAGTTCTGTGGGTTTGACAGTGCCTTTCATGTCACACTGTCTCTTTCAACACAAGCAGGCTGTGTTTCTGAGGGATAAGTTTCTCAAGAACTTCTGATGTCTTTTGTAGATTTCATGGGTTTAGTTCATTACACAAAAGCCACGTGTACTAAACTTTGAAAGTAAAGTCCTCTACTTTGGTCTCCTGCTGAGCATCTCAGCTGCAATGTCTGAGTTTCCTAAAGGCTCCCTACTTCAGGGAGAGGATCCCAACTGTCCTCAAGATAAGATCTTTGCTCACGCTGACCCACTGCTGTTGCTAAGCATTCAGGAAAGGTCATTAGAGTGTACCTCTTTTTTTCTTTTTCTTTTTTATAGATTTTTATTGAGCTCTACATTTTTCTCTGCTCCCCTCCCTGCCTCTCCCCTCCCCCATTCAGCCCTCTCCCAAGGTCCCCATGCTCCCAATTTACTCAGGAGATACTTGTCTTTTTCTACTTCCCATGTAGATTAGATCCATGTATGTCTCTCTTAGG